>PISW01007776.1:0-84118 GCA_004023785.1 Mungos mungo
ACAAAGGGTGACAAAGGATAGGCCAGAAGTCCCCCAAAGGAAACGAAATTAAGTAGAATCTTACTTGAAAGTAATTTTACAACAAAGAGCTTGAAAAATATTTATATATGTTGACTTGTAATTCTCTCTCTAGAAATATATCCGAGGTGGGAGGGGCACCTGGGTGGCTCAGATGGTTAAGTGTCCGACTCTTGATTTCAGTTCAGGTTACTGTCTCATGGCTGTAAGTTCAAGCCCTGCCTCGGGCGTTGTGCTGACAGCTCAGAGCCTGCTCTGGGTTCTCTTTCTCCCTCTCCCTGGCCCCTCCTGGCTTTATTCTAAACAAACAAACAAACAAACATAAAAAAATTTATTAAAAAAAAGAAATATATTCTAAGGAAATCACCAAGAGCACTAAGATTTATATTTTAGAAAGTTCACCCACAAATTTGTCACACTAACATGGTATCGGCCTGCTTTTCTAATAATAGAGGAATTAGTGCATAAATCGTGGTACATAAAGTCATGGTTTAATATAGCCATTAAAAATCTTGTTTACAAAGGAATCTGATGTTATCATTTAGTGTGTATAATATACTCTAGCATTTAATAGAGAAAACAGCAAAAATATAGGCAAAGTAATTCTTTAAGAGAAATTACCATAATGAAATCTGAATCACACCAACAGTCAGATTCATAACTGATTATCAGTAAAATTGTGACTAAGTTTTACGTTTCCCTTTATATTTTTCTGTATCTTCCAGTTTTCTACAAAGACAGATTCTTTTTTTAATTTTCATTTCTATCGGGGTGGCATCCTCGGAGAGGCAGAAAGGAACCAGAATGCAGAAGAGCCAGGATAGGAAGAGGACGGTGCGGCCCCTCCTCGCGCCTCCGTCAGGAAGGCTGTGACGGCCCGGTGACCCTGCACCCAGGTGCGCCTGCCCTGTGGCTCACCAGCTCGGATAATGCAGGTGTGTTTCCAGTGTCACCGCTCCTGCCTCCTTGCCCAGTGTATTAGCCCTTGGTATTCTAGTGATTTCACCTGTGACCGTGGGAAGTCTTAGGATATTCTTATGTATCCATTTCCTTCTTCATCAGCCTTCAGAAGTAACTCCCGACATGTTTCTTGGTAAGAGGGCATTAACCTCTCCCGCCCTCCTCTTCCTCCTCTCCACAAGTCTTGTTTTACTACTAATAACATTGTCAATGTTATTAACAGTCACCACTTTGCTAGTGACAAGCAAGTTACCTCGTCTTTGTTATTTCCGACAACTGAAAACCAGATTCATTTGTGTTATTGTCACTAGGAAACATCCATCGTGGGCCAGGAGGCACTGCCCCGGGCCCAGGGTGGACACTCCCCTTGTGAGCCAGCTTCTGACTCCGCAGGGCTCTGCAGGGTTCAGTTTCCTGGCCCTTGTCCTTGCTCCCTATCTCCCTCCTCCCCCACCCCACCCACACCACCCATACACACCCCCTGCTTCCTCGGGGGCTCTATTGTTTGACTCTGCTTTAGTTACCTGTTTCTCCCTCGGGAAATTTGCCTTGACTGTGGTCTCAAAATTGTTTCAGGCTCTGAATCACGGTTGCTCATCCACAGGGCTCATTTCTTCCTGGACGTGTGTTTCCTCCGTTTTGATGTTCAAAGATCCTCCAGAAGAGACTTGGCCTGAGCTCCCCGCACCTGCCCCAGAGACGCGGGTGCCGGGGCTGTGTGCTGCGCCGAGGCTCTGCGGAGGAGAAGAGGCCGGGGTCTGCACGCAGCGCTCTCGTCCCACAGACGGGAGGGAGGCCGGTTCCCTGGGCATCTCAGGCTCCGGCACCCTCACCACCCCTTCACACCAAGGCCTCCCTCAGGGGTCCGGGGAGGCCAGGCACAGAGAGCTGATACCAAGGTCACGTGGCAGCATGCTCTTCACCTCTCTCGGCCCAGCACACAGCTGAGTCGGGGCCCCGGGGTCGGGGTCAGGAGCGTTCTGCAGCCCTGCTCCTGGCTCCTGGAGGGGGGTGGCTGTCTTGGGCACGGTGGCCATGCTGTGGTGATGACGCCTGGGGCCGTCTGCTGACCACGGTCTCTGCAGTGGAGGCAGCAAATCCTTCCTCAGCGGGACACTGGACACACCCCAGGGTCACTGATTCATCACAGGAATAACAGAGGCGTTCAGGATCCCATTTCCCAAGTGAGCATGTGTCCCAAGGAAGCCACGTGGGACATTATCACCCCGACCTCTGCCAGGCCGGTATGAGGAAGGGTCGCTGTGGGGGGAGCCCCCCTCAGGATGCGTCTGGGTCTCCGTCAGAACCACAGTCCCAGCCTCACCGGCTCTCACCAGAAGCAGCAGCACTTGGAGCCCCTGGAGGTGGCCGGGCAGGAGGGTCTAGGGCTCCCCAAAAGGGACATTTGTTGAAAAGGTGCTTAGCCCTCCAAGGTGACGTACATGGGAAGGCCAAACGTGAACGTACTAGGGACGTAGTAGGGACGAGCCCACAGAGCAGACCCTGTCCTCTCCAGCTGGGACAAGTCCCCAGCCACCCTGTTCCAGCACGGGAGAGGGAGGGCCTGCGGGCTCCCTGCGGCCGGCTTGTGGAAGGAACCCCCTCCCCCACCCCGTGCTCTGGGGCCGCAGGTCATGAGTTACGAGGAGGAGGAGGAGGAGGCTGGTGTGACCGTGGTGAGCAGAAAAGCACACCTGTGCCCTTAAATCAAGAGCTTGACCCACACACCACGTAGGTGGGAAACGCAGAGACCTCCCACACCTGCTCCAGAGTCAGGTCCAGTCCCTGGGTCCCCGGCAGGGCTGAGCCGCTGGAAACCCCAGCAGAGCTCCACAGGATGGTGGGTCTCGGCACTCAGGCCACCAGGTCCCTATGCCAGGTCCCCCGCTCGGCTCAGCTAGGCGGGGCCCCTCTGAGAAACTGGAGGCTGGAGGTGAAACACCCACACGCCACGCCCTCCAGACACGGCACGAGTGCTCACTGCCAAGGGACAGGGTGCTGACCTCATCAGACAGCCCTCCCAGACCCCCCGGGTCCAGAAGAAACCTCCGTGTGCCCACCCAGGTCTGTGGGTGTGGGCAGGTGCGGAGGGGGGAGGAGAGCCACCAAGGCAGAAATGCACTGAATCCCATAGTGAAATCCTCAGGTCAGGTCAGATAGGAAAAGATTTATTTTTGGTGCGGGGATGTGATGTATAAAAGCATCTGCACTCCTGTGAGCTGGTGTTTCGGTATGACCCAGCCCAGCGCGCCATTCCTAGGGAGCAGGAGGAGGCAGGGCCTGGCCCAGCTCCTGCAGAAGGACAGTGATGGCCTGGGTTGTCTTGGGGTCTGCAGATCTGGGGGCCACAGAGGAACAGCCTGGGGCTTGGTCCACACCAATGGATTAATGGGGCCACCTGTTCAGGATGGTCTCAGACGCTAGAAAAGTCAGCCCAAGCCGACCTTCTAAGGGAGAAGCAGGTGCTGACCTCTGGCCCTCTGTGTGCCCTCCCTCCCCTGCTCTTGGCCTGAGCCAAAGCTCAGATGGAACCCTCAGAACTGAGTGTCAGCACCGCTCTGTTCGGAGGGCCCTACAGCAGGAGGGTCTGGCCTCTGCCTCCAGCACAGAAGGTCCACCCTGGCTTTCTCCGGAACGTTCCTGCTAAAAGGCAGTGAGGGCTGCGGGGGCCCCTGGGGACCTGCCCACCCAGGTGGGGCTGTTCCCCAGGCTTCCTGGGCCCTTCCCGCTGCCAGCAGGGCCCCTGAGGACGCCGGCCATCCTGCCCAAGCCTCGCTCACTCCCGCAAGGGCACTAAAATTACCACGTGAAAAGGACTTTCTTCTTTAAAATAGCAGTGCTGTGGGAAACATTAAACGCTGTGTTCCTGCCTATGCCTTATGTTCAAATACTTAATTTTCCTGGACGTAAGTGCCAGGAAAATACCTTGTCTCTCCTGGAGAGCAGCCCTGCCTTTTCTTTTTTATTGCAAACTGGCACTTCAAAGTCTCCGTAGCTGCAGAGATGAGAGTTAAATGTTAACTCGGCCCCAACATCCGTCCACTTTACCTCGAGTTCCTCCCGTGTTTGCTTTGCTTCCCCGCATTTCTACTCAAGTTGCCCGATTTTCTCGATTTTATTTTAACCACGAGTTGCTAGAGCACCTGCAGTGCCCTTGAACGCAGGGATAAACGTAGAGGGCACAGCAGAGAGGCTCTGCCCTCGGCCCGCGAGAGGCGGCGGGACGGCGGGGGGATGAAGCGGCCAGCAAAGCGCCAGGTCTCTGGGTCCGGGCGTGAGGGGCCGTGGCTGTCGGACAAAAGGGCCCAGGATTATGGCGCCTTCTGATTTCAGGGGCTTGGGGATGATGGCTGCGGGCAGGTGCGGCGGTGCTGCCGGCAGCTGACCGGGTCCCGGATGGGCTCCCTGTGCCGGCGTGTCAGCGCGGAGGCCCAAGGTGGGAGCACGGGGCGTGTGCTGGGTCAGGGAGGAAGGACTCCAGCCCTGACGTGGGCTGGGCTCCGGAGAAGGGGACAGCCACCTCACTCCCACCTCGTGGAGGGACGCCCCAGGACACGCGGGCATTAAAGCCGCCACGCTGACACGGTGGTGCGCAATCATCTTCCGGTCCCCAGCAGAGCTGGACAGCAGACAGACACGCTGGCTGGGGCCCCCCTGCTGCTGTGGGTCGGGGCGTCTGCTGCCCGCGAGAGTGCACCCCACGGACGTGCGGGGCTGGAGAACCGCATGTCAACCTCCCAGCCCCGTGCCTACCCCCCCCAGCACCCTGCCAGCCCCCAGCACCTTCTCTGCCCCCCCAGCACCCTACCAGCCCCCAGCACCGTGCAGGCCCCCACAGAACCCTGCCGCCCCCCTAGCACCCTGCCAGCCTCCCAGCACTGTGCAGGCCCTGTCAGCACCCTACCAGCCCCCCCCAACACCCTGCCAGTCCCTGACCCAGGCCAAGCATATGCCAGCTGCTGGCTGGAAACTCTGAGCCAGGGAGGAAAGGCTGCACAGGCCCTGCTGCCTCCCGTCTTGCTTGCCGGGAACAATGGAAAAGTAGAGTCTAATTAGCCTCTGGCTCCGAGGCCAAGCGGACAGCACAGTCCGTGCTTTCTCATTTAAAAAAAAAAAAAAAGGCACAGGCGCCAAGCTCCTGCTCTGAAAACCTGCCTTGTGCTGAGTCAGCTGGAAACAGTACCCTGGGCAGCTGTGCTGGTCCGCGGCGACGGCCACGGCCCATGACGGTTGGAGGTGGACGGAGGCCTCCGTGTGCCGCGAGGCCCCGGGAGGGCAGGGCCCAGACAGCGAGCACGCTCGTCCGCGGGAGCCTGCTCATGGATCCGGGCACCCAGCGGGCAGCTCGGGCGGTTGTGGCCCCAGCAGAGCATGGGGCTGTCCCTTGTCCCCGAGTCACAGATGAGGACTGAGCAGAATAATGCCAGGACCCCAGCCACCTCCTGTCCCTCCCGGCTTCCTCCTTGGCCACCTTTGCGGGCTGCATCCTGTCTTCTGTGGGCTGTTGAGCACCGGGCCCTGGAGCAGCACAGACACCGTGGGCCCGAGAAAGACTGGATTCAGACGGACAATGATGCGCATGGTCCCCCCAAAGAACCTTTGACACCCTGACATCCTGCAGCCTTCTCCCAGCCTCTGAGAGGGGACACACGGGGCGCCGAGAACAGCCCTGCCCGAAACCTGCTGATGACGAAAACCACCCCTTCCTGGTGGCAAGGCAAGGGACGAGGGACAGGAAGGTGTCTTCTGCTCTGGCTCTTCCCTGTTCTTCAAGTTGCCATGGATACGAAACCCGTCCCAGGGATGCAGGCGGTGTCTGGGCGAGAAAGGGACTGCGGAGAGGCGAAGATGCCAGCGGGCGCGCGCGCACGCACACACACACACACACACACACACACACGCTCCGTGACATTGAGAACGGAGGCTTGAAGACTCGCAGAAGGATGGAAACTTTTTAACGCAACACACTCCTCATCACAGAGAAGGAGAACAAACCTGCCTTGTTGAGAGCTTTTCTCAAACGCGGCTCCGAGGCTGGTGACGGGCGGCTGGCTCATGGCGCCCTCGTGACCGGCAGCGGACGCGCCGCAGGCCCTCATCACGTGCACGGCACACGGTGCGAGGTCACGCTCGACCCAGCGGGCTCCCTTCTGCCGTCTGGACCGTAGGGACGAGCATGGTGTCCCCGTGTGCGTGCTGCACGGCCCTAACCCCAGGAGGATGGCACAGGGAGGCAGGCGGCCCTTGGGGGACGATGAGGGTTGTGGGGCCCGTGGGGGCGGGGCCACGGCGGGACGAGGGCCCGTACAGACAGAGAGGACGGAGGCCTGGCTCCCGCACAGGAGGACCGGGCAGGGAGAGACTCTGCCCCAAACCGGACCCCCGCTGCCCCTGATCTCAGACACTTGGCCTCCGTCAGGAACATGCGTGCCGAGGCTGGTGGGACCCGAGGTCCCGTGCAGGCTCCTCCTTCTGCTCCTTCGTGCTCTGAACCTCAATGCCTCCGCTGGCTCCATGCGGGCATAGATACCCGCAGACCTTCATGCCTCAATAATTCGCTTTCAGGCAGTGCCCTCACGGCTCCCGCAGACACACCGGACGCGCCCGCCCTCTCCGCAGAGCTGGGCGCCTGCACTCGGACGGCCACCAGTGCAGGCAGGGTCACGGGCGGGCCTGCTCGCTTCCCCCGGGCTCTGTGCTCGGAAACAGTCCCTGTGCGTCCGACCTGGGGCAAAAGCCAAAACCACACACAATGGCTTTATGTTCAGCCGTCCACGTTCTGAACAGACGGTGCGTGTGTGTCCCAGAAATCCCAGAGAACCTGGATTTGAGCCTAATTCCCAGAATAACCTAGCTGTCCCTTCGGTTCCAAGGAAAGGTCCCTGAAACCCCCTGCAGGGCCCTGCTCTGCACCCGCACTCACCACAGGCCCTGCTCGGAGGCATTTGTGGGGATGCCTCTGGGTTTCACACCATCAACGTCCATGCACCCCAGAGACGCCCAGTCTTCCCACCATCGTGCCTGAGAGCAGGTGTCTCCACCGCGTCCCCGCAGGGCAAACTCCACGGTCCCACCCACACTGGGCTCCTGAGCAAGGCTTGGGTAGGGGATCAAAGACGCCAGGCTGCCAAAGCCAGCCTCTCTGTCCTGCCCTTGGGATCGCTCCTGGGCGTCAACATCCCTGCTCTTCGTGAGGCTATCGCCAGGTCTGGGACAGCTGGGGGGCTCAGTCAGTCAGGCATCCAACTCTTGATCTTGGCTCAGTGCATGATCTCATGGTTCATGAGTTCGAGCCCTGCATCGGGTTCTGCACTGACAGTATAGGCCCTGGATTGGGATTCTCTCTTGGGATTCTCTTGGAATTCTATCTCTCCCTCTCTCTCTGTCCCTTCCCCTCCCCCCAAAATAAATAAATAAATTTAAGATATAGGTATAGATGATATCGATACAGATGAAGATGATAGAGACACAGCCAGGTCATTGAGGCCGGCCCTCCAGGCAGCCCTTGCAAGGCTGCAGCACTCTCGGAACCCCTGATGTAACTTTTCTAAAGCACAAAAATGCCCAGCTTCCCTCGACCCAGGGACTCTGATGTAGGTGTTCTGGGGTGGGGCCTGGACATTTCTTAAGGACCTCTCTGGCTGGTCCAGACTTGTGGGGAGAAGTAAGAACCAAAACAGCAAAAATAGTGAAACTCGGCTTAAACTCAAATTTAGCAAGACAGGTGGTCAACTGAACTGGATGATGCAGTCTTGACTCAGGGGATAGAGAGAGAAACGTTTCATCAGAAACAGGCCCTCAGAGTCACCGGTCACCTGGGGTGCACGGGGACATCCGTCTCATTCCTGCCAAGCCTTGCTGTCCCCCAGGTCTGTGGATGGGCGGCTCAGAAAGACTTCCACCCCGCGATCTGCCAGCACCCCACCCCTCCCCACCCCTACCACAGCCGCCTGTCCTGCAGACAGCCCAGGGGGGCAGGTGCGGCCCAAACACCATGCTGCCCCTCCCCCACATGGTCCACGTGGGTCACCAGGAGGCCAGGCGGCAGGAATTGTGCCCACACAGGGGGTCCTGGAGCTGGCCAGGACTCCCGGGCTTCCCTCTCTGCTTCTCTGGGCCCGGCAGCTCCCAGGCGAGGTGCGGACGTCCAGGACTGCGGGCTCCCAGGTGCGGTGCCCGGTCCTCCCCTTCTCACACCGCGTCGTCACGGAACCGCGGACTTACAGGGGAGCAGCAGCAGGTCGGCTCCCCCAGGAGCCGCAGCCAGACTCCGCAGACATGCACCCCTCACGCACAGGCCTGCTGTCCTCAGAGCCGGGAGCATTCCCCGTAGGGATCCTTGCCCCTTTCCCCTAAATGCCGGGGTTCTGGAAACCTCAGGGCACTCACTCCTGCAGCCGCAGGGTCACCACACAAATGTGGAGCGGCGCCCGGCAATGCTGGCCTGGACAGAAGGCCTCACCCCTACACCTCACACGGACACCACCATTTACAGCAAAGGACGCACTGGGTGCGGGTTGGGCCCCTCTCAGCACCACCGCAGAATTCCTCTGCCTTTGAACATCTGGAGGAGTTCAGACGCCTGGCCCTCAGAGTGGTCTGTCTCCCTAAGCTATGCCTTCTGGGCAGAAATATCCCAGAAAGCAAGTGGAAGGCCAAGGCCAAGCCCTCAGACCCTTGAGGCTCGGGCGCCAGTCAGGGTCAAACCTTATCACCATGTGGCTGGAGCCTCGGGCGACCTTCTACTGGACTGTCCGCGCAGCACCAGTCACTGGGAGGAACGGCCAGCCATAAGTGGGGTGTCCCTCCCAAGGAGGGTGCACAGCGCAGGGCACCCCTTGCAGGCCTGCCTGTCCAAAATCATCTGTGGCTTCTTGGCTGTGAGCGCGTTTAATTTAGCCGGGCGCATAAATTGACCTGCGCGCAGGCTGCAGCAAAGGCCTCCGTGGGCCCGCCTGGAAACGCTCGCGTCCAAGTAGGGGCCTGGGGGGGGGGGGGCCAAGGCGGCCTGGGGGGAGGGCCCGTGGCTAGGCTTCTGCACCCACCGGGCAGAGCCCACGATTGTTATGTAAACACAGAGCCGGCGGGGGTGGCTGGCCCATCTGCTCGGCACACTTCTGCCCAGCGCGTGCTCTGCGGGCCCTTGCCATTTTCCATCCTCTTAGGTGAAAACTTGGAAAATGTAAGGGCTCTCAATCTCCCTTTCATTTGCAAACGAGCCATTTCGGCTAAGCATGGCCCCCTATTCTTCTCCCGCATTTGTGTTTGTGAAAAGACCGGGCTCAAATTTCTGGAGCTAGAGCAGCTGCCGCCTGGGCCCCTTTTCATTGGGCGGCTCCCTGAGCCCCCGGCCCCCTCCCCTCCGCGGCCCCTTTTGTCTCCGGCAGAGCCAGCCCCCGCTGACCCCCGGCCAACTCGGAGCCTCCTCCTTTGTCAGCCTCCCCAGACAAGTTTCCCCCTAAATCAAGCATTGTTTGGGCTCCTGAGGCCAGCACGTGCCCATGTCCCCTAATCTTTTAATTTCTCCCCAGGAAAAAGCAGCTGTTAGTGACACCCAGCTGTCGCAGGCCTGCGGCCCCAGAACAAGGGCAGCGGGAGGGCCGCAGCCAGCCCTCAGATGCACGTCTCCCCCTTCCTTCCAAGGGGTGGTGCTTTCTCTTTTTGCAACAGCTGGCCGCACGTGCTGTGAGATGCTGCCCCCCACCCCCAACCCGGACCCCGTCCCCGCTCCGCGCGGCCGGCCGGGCTCGCACTTGAGTGCATTTGAGAACCAAACCTTTGGTTTCAGAGATCCCAGCGTGTGTCATTGTCCCCAAGCTGCAAACAGGATCATCTGATAAATTACAGAGGGAGACCCAGGCAGGCGTGCGAGGCCGCAGGCTCCTGGCTTGCGGCGCGGCACCCGCCGAGGGCTGCCCAGCTGCATGAATGCCTTTTGGGAGTCACTGCAATAGTCTGGGACTCGGGGCAAGCGTTCCTCGGTGCATGCTTGACCAGAGCACAAGGGAATGCCCCAGAAGGACATGCGACTGAGCCAGCCAAGCCTAGCCCGGTGTCCTGAAGGGCTCTCCACCCGGTCCCTGCACGCTGGACTTTCGAGGGCCTTTCTTGGGGCGCACCTGCACCCCGGGCAGCACTAAGGATTGAGGATTCAGCCAACCGGCTGCTGCCCGGAGCCCCAGGCCACCCCCCTGAGCCTCCCAGTCACTACGCCTACTGGAAGGGCCACCGTGACTGCAGTGCTGTCTCTCCGCACTACCCAGTTCCGCCTCTCAGCACCCAGAAACCAATGTTTTTAAGTTTGACTTCCATTAATTTACATTGAAGTGGCCACGTGTGGCCATTGGCGACCGTGCTGGACAGTGAAACTCTAAACTACAGGTGTTCAGACATGGCATCATGTGAGAAACAGAACACGAAGTCTGGGTGCTATTTCATTCTTTTTTCCCCCCAGTTTCATTCTTAAGGGTGCAGCTGAGCACTGGCAAATGCAGGTCTGAGAAAGAATCACCAGGTTGGAGGCTCCGTCAGCTGCAGCCCCTCCCTGCCCGTCGTGGCCAGGGTTTCAGGGCTGTCTCGGCTCCAAAGTTTCAAATAAAACAGCTGTCAGCGCACAGCAGCCGAACGTCCAAAGGTGACTCACGCCGCCGCAGGCCAGCGCGGCCCCTCTCCGCGCACTGTACCTCACCTGGTGGGTGCCTGAAAGACGCCGGCAGAAACCCGACCCGGCCAGCCGGAGCATATGGCGAGCCGCACACCTGCCCTGCGCGGCACCTGCCGGGCCCCCCGGGGAGGGGGGAGGGGAGGGCGGCTGGCTCTGCTGCCGGGGGCCACGGGCAAGCGTCCGACTCATTTGCATGCTGGCCGCGGCCACGTGCCTGGGCTTCAGGCAGATCTGACACGGCATGTCACCGCTTTTAAGATCAGCAGATCTGGAGAAAGCTGCGCCTGGGACAATGAAGCCGGCAGCCGTCTGGGACACGCGCTTGGCTCCTCTCCGGGGCAGGCGTGCACATGTGCTCACACACGCGCCAACAGGAACCACCCCCCACAAAGTGTGCGCCTCGGGTTAGGGCCTTGTGGAGGTCAGAGATCAGCTATCCAGGGGCCGGGGGCCAGGGGCCTCCAGCCCCCCCACAGAGAAGCCGAATCCCCCAGCAAAGCTGGGCGCAGCCAAGCTCCCCCTAAGTCAGGGCAGGTCCCTGGTGCCTTCTGTGCTTTGACATCTGGTTTTTAGGTAAACAGACCCATCCCTCTGCTCAGCTAGAAGGGTAGTAGCCACGTATTGGTGACATGACCGCAGGACCCTCCTTCCCGAAGGTGGAGGTCCCACACTGGGCCAAGTTTCCAGACCCCCCGGGAGACGTGGGCCTTCTTGCAGCCATGTGAGCTCTGGCGACACCCTTTCTGCACCCTCGGCTGCACAAGGGGTAGCGGCAGGGACACGGAAGGGACAGGGCCCATTCTGACAGCGTCCCTCTGTAGGACCCGCCTGGAACCCAGAACGCGCTGCAGGTCCAGCCACACGGTCCTGCCGCTTCTCTTCTCTGAAGGTGGTGAGGAAATTGATGGGGAACTGAGGGCCCCTTGCACAGCCTCCAACCCACCTCAGGCACCCGGGCCATCTGTCACAGCCATGGGGACAGCCATGTGCTTAATTGGGCTAGGACTTAAAAAGACACAGAAGATGGGCCATGTGGTGACCCAAGCAGGTCGCCGAAGCGGGGAGGGCGCCCCATACAATGCTGTGACACTTGAGGCCGGGTTGATGGCTGCAGTGAGGGCCAGAGGGGGACCCGGGACCCCAGGCACCAGCCGCATTCCTGCCACCACACGCCCAGCCCTTCAGGTCAGAGGGATGGAGGCCTTCCTCCCAAGCCGCCAGCAGGGGAGGGGAGGTAACAGGCAGGCGCCTTGTGAGGCCATTAGCAAACACAATGGGGAACTGTGAGGATAATCCAGTGAATAGAAGAAGGAAAGCTGGCTTGTGCCAGCAGCGGAGGGCTGAGCTCATTATTCTAGACGGCAGATGGGCGCTGGCCTCCTTGCTAAGCAGAGCTCCGGGCTGCTGGCGGGGGAGCAGGGACTGAGCACAGTCCCCGGGACCGGCTCACCCCAGCGGCCACCCTTCCTCCCACAGACTGGGGGGGGGGGGGCGGAAAAGCTGTGCTCTCAGCCTGTTGGTCTCAAGTCAGACCACTGACCCTGTCACCTGCCCCCCAGAAGGCTTCACGGACCGCGGGCATCTTCACTCAATTAAGACCTCCTGACCACAGGGACGAGGGTGCTTCGGGGGAGCTGCGTCCCACTGTTCTGTCCTCAGCTTTGTTTTCACCCCCACACAAACGGCTTTCAACTCAACTGAGACACGTTCATATGGACGGGAGGCAGAGCCTGCTGAGAACATTGGAAAATGTTGGTGAAGGGGCGTGCAACGGGGCTGGGTGCACAGGGGGCACACAAATGGTGACATAGACGCTGACGTAGAATGCACGGGGACTGAGAACACAGGGCATGTGCGCCCCAGAGATGATCATCATCCCCACCATCCCCGCCACCATCATCATCATTATCACCAATGTCACCATCACCACCACCATCGCCACCATCACCACTATCACCCTATCTGATCTCTAAACTGACCCCAGGCCGGATGGCAATCTCCGTGCTCTGTCTACATTAGCTGTCGCTTAATTCTTCTTACAGACTTCTAACGCGACCCTGGGCCTCGGGTACGCTGGCTCGCTCAGGATCGCCCCAGCAGGACGGAGCAGCCAGGGTTTGAGCCCCAGCAGCGACACGGTCAGATCTGTGCCCTTCAGGGACATCCAGACAGACACTGTTTGCCGCAGCGAAGCCTGGACACAACTCAAACAGTCCCGACGGCGACATACTGTGGAGCACGGACACCGGGTGTCGGGCAGGCCGAGGCCTCACAGTGCGTGAAGCTCATGAGAGGAATAATTCAAGTCACACAGTTTATACAATATAATTCCCTTTGCGAAAGTCCAAAAACTGGCATGTTTTGGCGGTCTATTGCTTAGCAATGCATCTGCATACTGTATTATCTTAAACAAGGCAGGTTGACTGTTAGCAGCGTTCAGGCCAGTGGTCACTGAAGTCACAGGAAGAAAAGGGAGGAGCATGTGCTGGGATGTGGGAGGCGCGGTCACGCTCTCCTGTCAGCCCGGGTGGGGGCCTCCCGGACGCGTCTTCATTTATTGCTGTCCTTGCTAATGGGCACCTAAGCTGGATGCTCTTCTGTGTGCCGAAGGCTTGCAGAGTTATTTTAAAAGCTTTTGTGTGATCCTCAACTAGGGAAGAAAACAAAGGGTGACAAGGAGCTTCCAGACTCTGGCTCCCGGCCAGCAGCGTCCTCGAATGTCCCCGGGCGCCCAGCTCCGGCCCCCAGACGAGTGTCCGCCTCAGCCAGGCACCTGCTTCCCCAAACGGGAAAAACAACCCACAAAATTCCATTTACGGTGCATCTCGGTTTATGCGAAAATATCACAGCTCATTATTTTTGTTTAAATTCACTTCAAGAGCTCCTGTGGAGCTCAGGCGATTAAGCGCCCGGCTGTAGCTCAGGTCATGATCTTGTGGTCCCGTGAGTTCAAGCCCCACATCAGCCTCTGTGCTGACACCTGGGAGCCTGGAGCCTGCTTCAGATTCTGTGTCTCCTCCTCTCTCTGCCCCTTCCCTGCTCATGATCTCTCTCTCTCTCTGAAAAATAAATAAACTTTAAAAAAGTTATTTTTAATTAAGTTGAAGCCCACTCTGGGCCCTGTGGGTCTGAGGTGATAAGAAACCCAGGCTGGGACTCACTGGGCCCCGAGCAACGCCAGATCTGGGCAGCGTCCCCTTCGGGGCATGGGCTGTCACAGGTGATGTCTCCGATGCCCCTGCAGCCCCGTCCCCCAGGTCTCCCCAGCCGCCAGGCTCTGGGTGGAGGGCAGCCCCCCCCCCAGAATGTCCCCCAACAGGGACAGTGGCTTCTACGAGAGCAGGAGAGGGTGGCCCAGGCCCTGGGCTCTGCTGTCCGGGCGCCGAGGGGGAACACGTGCAGTGTGACACAGTGAGGGCCCAGCACTCCTGCTCTCTTCCCCGACACTGCTGTGTCCCACGCAGACACCCCATGGAAGCTTGGGGGCCGCAACAGGCCCAAGGGCTAAACCCACCAGACACAGGGTCACCTCTGACCACAGCCTTTGTCCTCACAGGGGCACCCACCCTCCCCCAGCCCTGCCTCCAGATTAGCAGAGGGGCAATCCCCCCTCCCGCTGGGCAACAGGGCTCCCCTCCTGGCTCTTCTGCTCCTGGTCCCCACATCACGGCTCACCCGTGGACCCTCTCACAGCCAGAGCACTTCAGGCTCTCCTTGCCTGAGGGGGTAGGGGTGGGAGGAGAGGAGAGGCCTGGGAGCTCCACCCCGGCCTCCCTGCCTCCCTGCCCCACCTCCCCCACCTCCTCCACCTCCGGGACAAGGGGCCATCTGCTGCCAGCAGCGAGGGCAGCAGCTGTGCCGCTGTAAGCAGGGCCCCGACGAGGGGCTCATCCAGGGCGGACTTTTGACCTCACGGCCGCCCTAGGGCCTAGAGCGAGCGAGCGAGGGTGTGCACACACGGACTGGGTGCCTGTGAAGCCCAGTGGCGTCCACTGGGGTTTTTTTTCTTTTTCTTTTTGCAGAGCTGTTACGCTTGATCGGTCACGCGAAATCCAAAGTCTTTCTATAACTCGTGTGCGGACAAAGTCCAACCTCCTCGGACGGACACGAGGCTTTATTTCCACCACTTAGTTTGAGGACAAAATAGTAGGCGTTGGATCACCGGGTGGTGGCAGTTCACCCACACGCACAGCCAGGAGTCTCCGGTTCCGAACCCCAGCCTGTGTGTGCGCAGAGAAGGGCCCAGCGCCCGGGAAGGCTGGGGTCTCCGTGGGGCCCCCGCGGCCCAGGCACCCTTGCCAGGCAGGCTGTCAGTAGACAGCAGGGGAACCGCAGATCCACCCAGAAACTGGGGCCCCAGGGACGTGTCACGTCACATTTGCTCCCATCTGTCTTCACACACGAGCGGCAGATGAGCCCACCGGCTGACACAGGCCCAGGAGACCTGGAGGGAACCAGAACCGGGTCGGTGAGTCCCGACTCGCACACCTGTCGGGGGCTCCGTGACCGTCCGGGGCGCGAGCGTGCCCTGGTAAAGCATGCGTGCACACACTTGCCCACATGCCCGCACCCTTGCACGGTCAGGTTTCCCGGGGACAGCTGTCTGCCGGCATCCGAGCGAACAGCAGCAAGCTGCTCTCGCATTGCTCATCCGGGAATCATCTGGAATGTGAACACGGTGTGAATGTGTGAACAAGGCTGGCTGCGTCCCGCTTGTCCCCAGAACCTGCCAGAACTCCCACAAGCCGAGGCAGGATGTCTGGTGACGGGGTTTCCTGGGAGCGCCCTACTCGGATGTCCAGGATCTTACCCCGGGGTTTGGGGCATCGCCTGGAGCTGTGCAAAGGCCGGTTGGGGGGCAGCGAAGGAACCAGAGGAGACGCAGTCGTGGACGTGAAGCGTCTGCTCCAGGCCACGTGGCTCCGTAGCACACGTGAAAGCCCTTCCCTCTTGCAGACGGGCCGAGGGCTGGACAGGAAGTGGCTCTGGGTCTCTTAGTTTTCCTTCCCATGCACAGAGAGATCTCCGGGACCGGCAGCCCTCCTACCCACCTCCCACCGCCCTGCCTTACACCCTGTGTCCACACACCCTGCAAACACTACTGAAAAGTCCCGGAAGCCTCCGGAACATGCCAGACACAGGGCTCTGAGGGAGCAGGTGCAGCCCCATTTCCAACAGGGAGGTTCAAGGCGGGAGAGGGGGCTGTGGGGCCGTGTCCATCAGCAGTATGTGTGTGTGTGTGCGTGTGTGCTTGTGTGTGCACGCGCGCGTGTGTGTGTGTGTGTGTGTGTGTGCACTGTCTGATCAGCCCACCTTTCTCCTAACAAATACTCTTGACACCCCCTCAACCATCCTGAAGGGAGACACCCGGATAACACAGTGTATCTACAGCATGACAGATGGAAGGGAGAGAACATGAACTGCCCGAATAGCAGCACACCGGAAAACTAAGGAAAAGTCTGTCCAACAAGATCTACTGGAGGAGCAAACGCTCAGGCAGAACCTCCCGAGACGAGCCAATCAAGTCCCTGACCGCCTCGTCACACATAGTATCTCTGAGGACGAGGAGGTGCGGTGCTGTCTCAGGACTCCAGCTCCGTGTGCAGCGTTTTCTGTGATTGTGGACAAAGCTCGGAGCCAAACGGAGCCAGGTTCTCCTCTTGGGTCCCAGCTGCACTTCCGGAAGCTCTAGGTATACAGCAACCATGTGAGCAAGGCGTGATCTTGGGCAGACGTGGGCTGGACACCGTACCTACCCACATCCACACCATCACACACGGATCTCTAGCCCAATCCAGCAGCTGACAACACAGTTTGGGCCTGACCCTGCCCACAAAATGCCAGTAGTCCCAATCACCTTTGTTTCAAACAAGAAGTGTCCGCCAGATTCCCAGCATGCCCCTTTGGACCCACTGCGCATCCTCGCACGCAGCCCGCGCCAATGCCAGAGGCAGCACAGCCCACGGGGGCGAAGCCCAGCCCTGCGTTCTGTGTTCCATCATGAGTTCCGAGGCTCTGTCCTCCGAGGCATCGAAAGTTCAGTTGCTGAGGTGGGACCCCTGGGGACCCACCAAGTCCATTTTTCAGTGGCTTTTCAGTGTGGCAGAAGTCCTGTCAGCAGAAGGTCAGTTGGGTGTCCAACAGGCTGGTTAGATCATGCTGGTCCCAGCGCCGCCGCCCCCCCCCCGCTCCCCCCAGCTCTGGAGGCCCAGGCTGGCCCAGATGCACCAGGAACCCTCACATGTTGGCCGAGAATCTATAAATTGCTCATCAATCCTGGGTATACATACGTTGATTCTAAAAATTTTTTTAATGTTTATTTATTTTTGAGAGACAGAGAGACAAGCAAGGGAGGGTCAGAGAGAGAGGGAGACACAGAATCTGAAGCAGGCTCCAGGCTCTGAGCTGTCAGCACAGAGCGTGACATGGGGCTCAAACTCACTAACTGCGAGATCATGACCTGAGCCGAAGTTGAACCTCCTGAGCCCCCCAGGAGCCCCCCACATAGGTTGATTCTAAAGGTTTACCCATTGGATGACACGGCTCTGAGCCAGGCAGCCTGAGCCCTGACCCCGACTTCACATTCGTTCCTGGGTCATCTCTTTGTACCTCACGCCAGAAGCAGGTGCGGGTCGGGGCCCGGCAGCGACGGCAGCCGGCGGCAGGTTACACCTCTGTGCTGGCCTGGCTGTGGGGCGTGGACAGCTTTTCTCAAGCTCTGGGAGATGTATGTCCCCTTCCTGGGAGCCAGAGGAGACACCGTGCCCCGCTCGAGGGCCTGCTGTGACGACAGAGCACGAGGCCCAGGAAGCACACGTGGCCTCTGACAGATGGACGCCGACGTCACCTCCGCTCACAGGTGACAGCAGTCTGAGCAGAGCCAGGTGACGGAGCCCAGACCCTGCAAGCGGCAGTCAGCCGGGTCAGGATTGGACAGAAGTCTGTCCCCTGCTCTCTAGGCTCCTCCAGGCTGTCACTTCCCAGTCCCCTGGGTGCCCAGGCTGCACTGCACCAGGGCAAAGGGGAAGCGTGCAGAGGCGGGCCGCCCCACCCAGACCTTCTCATCAGCTGCCCTTGGGTGGAGAGAAGAGAGATCCGACCTTCGGTGTGACTTTGCTCTGGCTGTGCTCCATGGACCTTATCCATCGGGCCCATCCACAAGGGCCAGACCCCGAAGACACAGGGTCCCTTCCCCAGGGGGTGGCTAACGGGATCCCCGCTGACCGTCCTTCTCACTGGTCACATCCCTCAGCACTGAGCATTTCCTTTCAGAGGCTCCTTGAGTTCCCGAACATAACAGCATAGACAGGATAAGGAGTCCCCACCCCTGGAGAACGACCAATCCCCATGTGCTGATGGCCTCTACCACCGGCACAAACCACAGAGAAACTAGAGGCTGGTGTCCAACAGATGAATGTGGACATTTTGCAGGATGGAGGTGCAGCTTTGAAACAAAATAAAATCAGTGTCTTCATACGCCAGGATTCAAAACCAGATTTACCGGCACCTGTAACCTTATTCAAATCACTTCCCCGCTAAGATCAGTCCACGGACAAAAACACGGCTTCCCGCGGGTAACAGGAGTCTCCCCCGAGGGTCAGGAGAAGGCTCCCGTCTTTGATGATACCAGCAGCGGGCACATCGGGCTGAGCGGAGACCCTAGACGCACACCTAAAGCAAACAAGGGAAGTCGAACCGGTTATGAAATGCCTCCGTGAAGTGTTTTCGGGCCTGTCGGTCCAGGCGCTGGGCCAGCTTTGCATCAGGGCCCCTGACCCACCTGCTGACAGGAGTCCTGAGCAAGCAAAGCCCTCCCTCTGGCTCTCTGAGCCCCGATTTCTCGGCCTTCAAAGGAGACTAGGAATGGCGTGCACCCTCCAGGGGAGGGCCGCGGGGAAGGGGAGGCAGCTCCATGACGCTCTGTAGGCTGCAAGACAGCCTTGGGCGCCACATCACAGAGGCCGCTGGCGGCTGGCCCGGCTCACCTGAGCGCTCCGAGCTCACCTGGGGAGGGGGCGGGGCCTTCCCGGCGCTGAAGAAGGGGGCGCATGCGCAGTGGATGGGGCGGGCCTGCACCTTCGGGCTCCAGGCCCTCCCGAGAGTGGCCGGACGGGTTCTCCCGGTGGCCACTGGGCCTGGCAGGCTGGAACACCTTGTTCCAAGCCGTGTCCTGGAGGGCCACCTTCACCGTCCAGACTCGTATGGGATCAGAACGTGACAAAGGCATGTGTGGGTGCCTCACCTTAGTGTGTCCCCAAGCATGACCTGGAAGACGCTGGAGGAGGGAACAGTCCGCCTCCGTGGAGGTGACACCTGACAGAGTTTTCAGAGACCTGACACAGAGAGAAAAGCCCCAGGCTTTCCCCGAGGGCCTCTCGGGAAAGCACCGCCTGGCTGCCCTCGGAGGGGTGGGGCCAGATTGGACATAGCACGTGCCCAGCTGGGCCCCCAGGAATTAGATTTTGGAGAAGAGTTCGTCTTGGCCCATTATTTCCCTTAGTTGTCTTCATCAGTGGGTTTTAAAAGAAAATTTTAGTGTTTATTTATTTTTGAGATAGAGACAGAGTGTGAGTGAGGGAGGGGCAGAGGGAAGAGAGGGAGGCACAGAATCTGAAGCAGGCTCCAGGCTCGGGGCTGTCAGCACGGAGCCTGCCCTGGGACTGGAGACTCGAGATCATGACCTGAGCCGAAATCTGACCCTTAATGGACTCAGCCACACAGGCACCCCTTCGTCAACGGGTTTTAATGCAGATGCCGGGGCGGGGGAGGGGGGAGCGCCAGGCCCCAACAGGATGTCTGCAGGGCATTCCAGGAATATGCCTTTATCAGAGGCACCCATGATTCTGACACCGCAGGGCCATGGAGCCCCAGGAATCCCAGCACCTCACCCGTGTTGGCGGAATAAAGCCTGAGGAGTCTTGAAAAATCCCCATCGTCATGAACTTCACACTTGGCCATGTACCATTAAGATTCAATCAAGTCCTTCAGCACAACTCAAGGACGGGGGCCTGCCTACGCGGTGGGCCCTACGTGACCCCCTCACACCCTCATGGCTTCTGGATTTCCAGACCCCGTGAACAGCACCCTGCGAGACGCCCACACTCAGAAACCTGGCTCAGCTTGGAGCCTTCTTGGAATAAAGGGGAGTCCGGGCTCCTATCTCGTGGACTTTGGGAGATGTTCCTGTTTGGGAAACTGACATCTCCAAGGCGCCAACGCCCACCCAGGAGGGGCGCGGCCCGGACACAGAGGCCACCTTCCGGTTGGCCAGGGGAACCCTGAGGAAGTCACTCACCTGCCTCCCTCCAGCCTGGTGACCAGAGTCGGGTGGTGACAGGGACCCCTGGGACTTCCCAGATGGCCCACAGAAGCCCAGGAGGGTGAGTGCGGGGACCGTCAGGTGGCCAGATGAGCAGAGAGTATGGAGTCTGGGACCCATTTTCTTAAGACCGTTGGTATGGGCGGGGGCGGGGGAGTGTGGCATCCTGGGTCCTCTGTCTTGACATCCTAGTTGACCTCAGACCCTCCCAAATGTCCCCCTCTGCCTGCAGAACTCTGTCCGTGTCCCGTTTCTCTTCCCGACACTTGGGCACAGGCGGGTCACAGCTGCATGGGCGGCACCCTCAGGGACGTACGCCCTTGAGCAGATGTGGAGTCCAAGGCCGGGCAGTGGCCCCTACTAGCACTACTCACAGAGCTGAACGTATCGGTCACTTGCTGTGAGGTGACAGGGCCCCCAGAGGCCCAGTGTCACGACTTTGGGCAGCAAAATGCAACCAAGTGGAAAGAGAGGCAGGTGGTAGGTCCCCGGCCACTCCCTCCAGGAAGGCACAGAGGCAGGCAGCTGCGAGGGGCCTCAGCCTCCCCCCTGCACAGCGCCGGTCTCACGGGTGGGAGGGGCCCCGAGCACCACCCACATGGCCCGCAGGATGCGTCTCTCAACTGCACTTAGAGCAATGACACCTGCTGCCCCTTTGTCATCTCGGCCTGGCCAGCGGTCAGGGCAGCCATGGGGAGGGGGCAAGAGCATGGCTCCGGTCAGCTTCTCCCACCAGCGAGGTGGGCCCGTCCCCACACCTGGGGATTTGCGTCTCCCCCAGGGGCCACTGATCCCTGCACGCTGACTCCTCCCGTGCACCCTGACAGATGGGGAAACTGAGGTCGGTGGTGCCCAGACAGCACCGGAGGCTGGTTCGCAGGCCTGCGCACTCGGCCCTGGGCCAGCTTCCCGGCAGCCTGCACGCCATCAGGTGACCTCCTTCCCCAGACCACCGACACGAATCATTTGTGCATAAACACGGTGAGGGGCACAGAAGGTGCTGACTGCACAGGAGCAGAACTTCATGACCGCGGCCCATTCTATTTCCAGTGAACGGAGGAGCAGCCGTGGCCGTGAGCCGGCAGGAGATGCTGTCTCCTCAGGTCTCAGTGTTGTTTTCTCCAGAGCACTTGGTTCTGGGAAGAAGCCACCAGCAGAGGCTTGCCCCCAACCCCCCCACTGCACTCTGGTGGCTCCTCCCCCCTGGCACCCACAGTGTGCACCCGAGCCCAGCGGGGACGGCCCCCCTGCTGAGCCAGGCCCCTGCGCTGTGCCCGGCAGCACCTCTGCAGGCCGGTGCGCTGCGAGCTTCGCACAAACAAGTGACAAATAGGGTCCCGACAGGGAGGGTCCCCTCAGGTCTGCATGCCGCAGGAGAGTGGGGACAGACAGAGCCTGCTGCTGGCCCAGCAGAGACAGGGCGGGGGAGGGACAGGCGCCTATGCAGTTGCATCCCCTCTCTTCAGGGCCTGTTTGCAGAGGGCCAGGGAGCCACCGAACCTGAGGGCCTGCCCGCTCCACGTGTGTCCCTGAGAGGCCTGGGCCTCTGCCCCCGCACACCTCCCTGCACTCGGCCGGCCGCCCTCAGCACCCGCACACCCCACTCCCTGCACTCCGGCCCGGCCGCCCTCGGCACCCGCACACCCCACTCCCTGCACTCCGTCCCGGCTGCCCTCGGCACCCGCACACCCCACTCCCTGCACTCCGGCCCGGCCGCCCTCGGCCCCCGCACACCCCACTCCCTGCACTCTGGGCCGGCTGCCCTCGGCCCCCGCACACCCCACTCCCTGCACTCCGGCCCGGCCGCCCTCGGCACCTGCACACCCCACTCCCTGCACTCTGGCTGGGCCGCCCTTGGCGTTCCAGCTCTCCATCTGTGGAACACTGGGTGCAAAGCTCCCCATGCACCAGAGTAAGAGCATTTGGTGGCCTTGCCACAGCGGCAGCTCGTGGCAGCGGGCAATATGCACGCAGGCCTTGTACCTGCAGCCCGGTCTGCCGGCCCAGGCCGCCTGGAGAGCAGCCTCCCTCCGGCAGCCTCCTCCTGACCGCGGAGCGCGCGGTTCCTGCCAGAGGAGCACAGCACAGTCTCGCAGAAGTTTCTCGAGGAACACATTCTCACTCACGGCGTACTCGGAGCCACTGTCTGTTTAAAGAGAACAGGGCTTTGCAGATACTCAGTGCACCTCACTGGTGTCCCATTTGGGGGCTGCGTGCATTACAGAAGAGTCAGAGCGATTTGCCTGAGACCCTTAGAGACGCGGGATCCCACAGGCCCTTGTGGAAGTGGGTGTGGAGGCACGAACACCCTGTGAGGCCACCCACGGGCACCAGTCCTTGGGACGCCCTCCCTTCTGGGCGTCGCTCAGCCACGGGCACACACAGGGACCCACCGCAGCGTGGAGGGTCAGGGTGGGCGGGGAAGGGGGGCTCTCCCCTGTGCTCCGCGTGCCCTGTGAGGAGCCCAGGAGGCTTGAAAGAGGGGTATTGGGTGAGGCGAGTGACAGGACTTGGGGCTTGCCTGGGGACCTGCTGGGGACCCTTTAGAAGGGACAGGATGGCAGCTTGAAGACAGCCAGCGTTGGGGGAGGCCAGTTCCCCACAGAGCCCCTGTGGGACCACACCGCACACCACACACGGGCACAGCCAGGAGCCTCCAGGGTGAGGGGCTTCGTCGGCCATTCAGATATGGGAGAAGTAGGGACAGTCCAGCCCAGATGGGAACCAAACACAGATGCGGAAGACGGGTGACTTTCCTGGATGTGGCAGGACCAGCTCGAGTCACCCTGGCCCCTCGGTCAGGTGGTCTGGGTGCAGCTCACTCGAAAGACCCGGTGACCCACCAGACGGAGCCGAGCTGGGGCCGGCCCCATGCACGAGCTAGTGCATCTAATTCGTTCACTTCCAAGACGGAAGCCTCGGGCTGTTCTAGGAGGAGACGGCTCTGTATCTGCTTCCATCCACAGAAGCCTGCCTCCTTCTGAGCTTCTGACTTAGACCCACTGGCTGTGGGGCCTCCCTCCCTCCCTGGGCCTCCAGACACGGGCTGACTGGGTCACTGGAGGTCAGCACTGGGGGCTGCAGAGAGGCCGGCCACGTGGATGAGTGCCACGTGGGCAGTCATCCTGGCCTGGTGCCCAGGGGGTGGCCACACTCAGCTCTGGCCGACCACCGGGGGTGGGGGGGTAGTGCAGGCATAAAGCCCACTCCTCTTTGCCGAGGATGACATTGGCAAATGTGTGACCTGGACCCCTGGCCTCCCCTATCCGAAGATAACCCAGCCCACGGCCACCAGCATCTCCAGGTGCCTCGGACCACCTCAGGGCCTCCAGACTGGCCCTGAAGCTCTGGGCAGGAAGATTCAAGCCGCATCCCTGCTGCCACATCTGGGAGCAGGAGGTGGCAAAAGCCACGTGGCCCTGCGGCCATGAGGCCCAGAGACGTGAGCTTGGCCGTCTGGGGTCTGCACGCACCTGGGCCCTCCGAT
This sequence comes from Mungos mungo, assembly GCA_004023785.1. Taxonomy (NCBI): domain Eukaryota; kingdom Metazoa; phylum Chordata; class Mammalia; order Carnivora; family Herpestidae; genus Mungos; species Mungos mungo. The sequence continues at coordinate 23,449 of PISW01007776.1, forward strand.
CCTGCTCTGCCTCCAGGGGGGACCAGAGCTGAGGCTCAGACAGCCGTTGGAAAGCATGTGGACAGAGGTGGTTGGTGTCTGTGGGCTGAGCCACCCCTGTGCACAGGGTCCATCTCTAGAAGGTTCCGGCTAACTCTGAGCCCCACCCCCCGCAGAGGCAGACATCTCAGGGTACCTGCTGTGTTGGCATTTGTTGTGTCACTACTAACAGATTACAGCATTGTTGTTGTCTTCTTTTACTATGGAAATTCAACCATGGTAATTATTTTGAAGTGTGCCCTGTGGGTCAGGCACCTGTGGGAACATGGGCACTGCACAGGGAGCCAGCGGGGGGACCCCAGGCAGGGTGCACCCCCTCGGGGTAGGGGGTGGAGGATGTCAGGGGAGGGGAGGGCAGGAACAATGTCCCTGTCAACCTCGATGGGGCAGCGAGGGTCTAGGGGAAGGCTCACAGGGCCCCGGGAAAGGCAGCGAGCAATTCGGGGGCCACATGGAAGAAGTACAGAGTGTAGACCGTCCAGAGCCCAGACTCAAGGCGCTAAGTGCTAAGGAAGGGCCCATGGGGCCCATGTGGCCCGCCGCCACCTCACCTCCAGATGGCTGAACTTGTCCTGTGGGGGTACCAGACGGCTGCAAGGACTTTCCCCGCTACCCATCTTTGCGGGGGGCTGGGGGTGACCGCCTTCCTTCCCTGGGATGCAGACTGGCTCCCATGACCGTGGCAGGGGGGCAGGGGGGGTGTCACAGCATAGGAGGAGTCCTGGTGTATCTGGGGCCGGATTACTAGATCTGCAGCTCCCCTCTTGTTTCCTGGAAGCCCCTCCCTCTGGGAGAGGCAGCTGCACTGGGGAGAATCCAGGGGCCCTGCTGAAAAGGCCAAGTGTGGGTGCTCTGGCCAGGCCCCCCCGTGAGCCAAGTGGTCCTGGACCCCCCGGGCGGCCCGCCCCCAGCTGGGTTTCACCACAGGACCTCCATCAGCTCCTGCAGGAGCAGGGCACCTGCCAGGGAGAGCCCTGCCCAAATTCCTTACCCACAAGTCAGGGCACACAGTAGATGCTGCTCAAAACCTCTAAGTGGGGGGTGGGGGCAGCCACAGGTCATCAGCACAGCCCACTCTGTGTCATCCCCCCCCCCCCCGTGGGCTCGTCCCGGCCGCTGGCACCAGGCATGGTCAAGGAGGGGACAGCGGCCTCGGGACGCAGGATCACCTGTTGGTGTGACAGGACTGGTGGACACCCACATGTCATGCACCCCAGCAGTGCAAGACGCAAGGCGCCGCAGCTCGCCTGAGCCGTGGGGTGTTACCAGCAAACACAGGCGTTGGACTAATGTCCGGTGACTTTCAGGGAGCACCTTCCGAGGCTTTAACTGGTGGCTCCGACCGAAAGCCGTTTCCGCCGCAGACGGAAGACTGTCATACCCCAGAGGAGACCACAGACCTCGCCAGCCTCAGCCTGGGTCCTGACAGTGTGAGGCTTTTTCCAACAAGGGGAGACGTCCCCAAAGTGCTAAAGCAGATCCCAAGGGTCCTCAGAGAAGTCCGCGTGGGCAAGAACCAAGGAGCCGGCTCTGAGCCTGCGCTGGGTTTTCCAACCAGGGATCTCGCACAAGTCGCCTGACCTTGAGGGCCTCAGTGTTCCCATCTGGAAAACAGGCTCCGGCCGGTGCGGAAGCCACAGCCGGGAGCACCGTTCCGCTCTCCGGGAATGCCGGCTTCACCTCCCCTCGGACGCGCTGGCCACGCTCATGCTTGCACATTTCCCAAGAGGAAGCCCCAGCGTGAGGGGTGCCCACTCAGGGCGTCTGCACCCCTCCGTCCTGTGCTGCTTCTGCCTGCCCTGGGCCCCTCTCCACCCCCGTGAATCAGGACAGGGGTGCCGGGAGCCCCTACAGGGTGCCTGCCCGCTGCTGTCAGCGACTCCCACTATGGACACAGGCCAGCGTTTACACTCCAGCCACGAAGGGCTGGCTTGCAAGACACCTCCTAACTGACCCAGACACACAGATGGTCTAGAATGTTCCTGAAGGGTCTGGAATGACGTTCTCAGGAAATGGCGAGAAGGATTCCGGGGCTGCATCCAGACGCTGCCTGCAATGACTTAGTGACGTCGCCGAGGAGGAGGGGGAGGGGGGAGCCTGTGTGTTGGTGCTTCCCCATCCCAGGTTTATAGAAAATCCCGGGAGGGAGGCTGGCAGATGGACTGACAGAGACACCACAGGACAGGTCCCACCGGCCAGAGCAGGGCCCCCACGTGGGCCCAGCAGCCCGGCCTCAGAGGCAGCTGGTCTCCCTCAGTGACTCGGTGCTGAGCAGACCAGGGTCCAGGGTGACCCTCCACCTCTCAGCAGGCCGGGGCGTGTGCATCAGCAGAGCGGCCCGCCCTGCGGTCAGTCCACACCCGCAGGGAGCCGGAAATCAACACCTCCTGCAAGCCATGCTACTTTCATTCCAGGGTCCAGGGAGACCTCTCGGACAGCACATGTCCGTCTGAGCAGGCACAGAGTGCCGGGGCCAACCAGGACATGGTCTCCTAACACGACCTGGCCGACGTCCCTCCTTCTGAGGGGTGCTGGGCAGCCCCATCCTGGTGAGGCTGTCCCGGGGCCCGCATGTTTTCAGGGTTGCATAAGGCTTTAGGATGTGAAGATCAAAATGTGTGTGTGTGTGTGTGTTTGTTTGTTTTACAAAGGCGCTGTGCAAAGGCCAGGCAGGACATCCAGCCGCAGGGTCCCAGCTGCATCCCTCCAGCTGAACAGAGGAGGCCGTGCGGGTCGGCCCGACCGTCAGGCCGCAGGGCGACACCCCCGCCTTGGGCCACTCCCCTCTCTGCTGCCAAGTTCGTACCCATCCGATTGCAGACAACGTACCTCCCTTCCCAGAGGCAGCTCGCTCCCCAGCTGTGTCCCCGTCGAGTCTGCAGGCATTGCAAAAGCAAGAGATGGGCCACAGGTGCCACAAGGTACAGGGAGCAGGCCTGGATGGCCGGGCTCTGACCTGTAGGACTCAGTGAGGGGAAGGCTTGCAGTTCTGACGGCTCGGGGAGAACCTGCAAGAGCCCGGAGTGGCCGCTGCGGTCAGGGGGCCGTGGGCTTCGCCCCGACAGGAGAACAGAGGCAGACCGGGCCGCGCTAGGCAGGAGTCATCTGCAAAGACGTGCACATGTGAAAGGTGGGTGCGTCCGTGCGTCTGGGAAGGGTCGGAACCTGGAGGCTCACGTCACGCCCAGCAAGGTCAGGACCAGGCGGCTAGCCATGAGAAGCAGGGGTCAGCCCGGGGTCTCTCGGGGATACGGAGGAGCCAAGGAAAGAGCCTGGTGCCCGTGCGGGAGGGCAGGAAATTCTAAGGAAGGAGCGGGGAACACGGTCGGCCTGCCCGGCCAGGAAGCCACACGAAGGAACGTGAGGCCGCCGCGAGCAGGTGCCCTCTTGGCCACCCCCTAGCCAAGCAGAGCAGAAACAGCCGCGGCGGAAACCCAGGTCCCTCACGGCAAGACGGGTAAACACCGTTGGGCAACGTATCAATACGCGACAGAAGGTGTGCAGTTAACAGAAACCGTGGAGGGGAACTTGGCAGCCCAGGTCAGGGACTATCTGCCTAAGCAACACATGAAACCCGGGGGCCGGCAGGGGACCACAGACCCAGGAGCACAGGACCCCGGGACCCACTTGCAGTGAAAGAGAATGGGAATCTTTTCAACTTCCATCACCAGCCTACGGCTTCCTGTACATAATGTACCGAGTCCCCCGGGGCACCACCATCACAGTCCCAGCAGCCCCAGCGTCCTGACACCCACAACCAAGGGCATACGGTGAGTGGGAGGTATGCGCCTCACTTGCCGTGATCACCCCCAAATCAGCCGCTTGCCATCAGCACTTCAGCCTCGAGTCTGGCTTCCCAGGGCCCCGCCCCAGATCCGCGTGCCCTGAGCCCACCCCCCACCCCTCCGCCAGCATGGCTGCACCATCATGCGGGCTCCGTGCTGGGTTTCTGCCCTCCCGCCTCCACGCTCTCCGGCCACTTCTTCATCTCGGATCTGCAGCCCCAGCCCCGAGAAGCCATGGAGGGCAGGGTGGATGGTGACCCGCCAGTCTCCCCGTGGTGCCCCCCCCTCCACCGCTGGGCGCAGACACTGACTGCTGGGAGCCCCGTGCCCCTGTGTCCTTCACATGGCCTGGATGCAGGACATGCGACACAGGAGCAGGGGTGGCTCGGCGTCAAGCTCCGGATTGGTGGCTCTCACACACACACACACACCCCTACGGCCCGGCTGGAAGTTCAGACTCGCTGTTGCTGAGACCCGGGTCCCCCGAAAAAGTGACGCTAAATTCAGAGCTCCTTCGGGGACCTGCTGTCTGGGCTCAGGTCCCCAATTTCCTGGTGGTGTCCAAGCCAGGTCACCTGCTTCCTTCCCACTCTGTTTGTTGCCCATTTGTCTTCCCTCTTCTTAGCTGCTTCCTCCTCTGTGCACGTCTGGACTCGCCGGAACCTGGGGACGAGTGGGGGACGTCCCCCACGCTCTCGTGGGCCCCCGGTGCACTGACGTCCTAGCCAGGCACCTGCTGTCTGTGCGCTCGGCACCCAAGACAGTTGCGCCAAGCTACCTCAGCTGCTGAGGCTGGGACGGCGCTCCTGTCACCCCCCACTCCCAGAGGGAGAAGTGTGGCCCAAGCCCGGGTCACCAGCTCACTGCTCAAGAGCCACTTCCTGGGTGTTGAAAGTTGGCTGCAAGGGCACATTCCAGTTCTGCTCCCATAGAAGGAAGGAAGGGGGTGCCCCAAGCCCCGCCCTCCTGAGAAGCCTCTCCCACCCCACCCCTGCCTCTCACGAGCCTCATGTGCTGACAAACCTCCAAATGGGCTTCCACACCAGCCAAGGGCACCAGCCAAGGGCACCAGCCAAGGGCGGGGCGAGGGACCCACCTCATGGGCCAGGAGGGGCTGACAAAGACTCAGGCACTCCAGCCTCCGGAGGTCTCCGCCCCCAGGGCCCCTGGCCAGCCCCCTCCCCCAACGAGGGCAGGTCAGGGCTGTGCCTCAGGAGCACCTCTTGGGGTGCTCTCCCCATGCAGGTCCCAGCCCCCAGCGACCTTCCCGGTCACATCCCAGGTGGGGATGTCCTTCTCACGTCTGTCCGATAAAAACAGCCACCAAACCCCACAGACACAGATACCTTAAAACAGCAACGCGGTGCCACTGCACCCCTACAGGACGGCCAGGGTCCGAGATGCTGACAGCAGGTGCTGGTGGGAACGCGGCGTGTAGGGGACTGTCCTTCCTGCTGGAAGGGACGAGGACAGTATCACAGCGTCTCTCAAATTGACCTTCTCCCATCTGACCCCGCAGCCAGCCTCCTCGAATTTGCCAGACGTGAGCCCGCACACCCTGGGCTCGCGGTGCCGGAGCCGCACACCCTGGACTCCTAGCCTGGAGGCACCGAGAGCTGCCGCCCACGGGCAGCAGGGGTCCCCTCTCGGGCCCCCTCATGCGAAGGGAAAGCAGCTAGCAGCTGGGAGGGGCTGTGCACTGGAAGGACCCACGCGTGCCGGCTGCATCTCTGCCACCTCAGCCCTGGACCTCATGTCACGTCCACCTGGGACCCGGGTATCCCGTACTGGGTGACACCCAGCTGTGCTCCCGGGTGCCTTGGTTCAGGATTCGGGCTGGACACAGCGGGACACTGATCTGCTCCCTGTGCTGACATCTGCCTCGGGCGCCCAGGATGGCTGGGAGCCGTGGGGCTGGTGCCCCTGGGAAGGCTCACATGTGACCTCTCCACTGCCTTTGGGCTTCCTTCACAGCATGTCACCACGTGGGGAGGGAGCATCCTGAGAGCAGGTGTTCCATAAGGACCAGGCCAATCTTCCAGGACTCCGAAGTCAGTTACCGCCCCCCACACACACACTCGGCAGTAGGGTGACGTGCCACAGACCCAGCCGGAACTGAGAGAGGGGGGCGGGGACTCCACCCCTCACTTGGAGGAGTGTCAAAGAATTCGGGGTCCCTGCAGTCACAAGCCATGTGGTCGCGCAGCCCAGGGACGCCCCAGCCATCTGTGTCGTCTGGGAGGTTTGCCTTTCTAGCCCCTTGTAAGCGCGGCTGAGGAGGGAGGGCGGAGGCGGCCCCGCCTCCCACGGCCGGAGGAGACGAGTCTGTCCGCCAGAAGGAGCAGAGCACGACTCCACTGCCCACTCGTCCCCTCGCGCAGCCACAGCGCCGGGAGGGCCCTGTCTCCCACGGGAGCGCGGAGCAGATACACTCAGAAGCCTGGAATTCGCCGTCCCACATGTCAGAAGCCTCTGCTGGGAGCCGCCAGGCCTGGGGGCCGCTGCAGCTCTCGCCGCCCGAGCGCGCAGCCGTCAGATGTCACTTGCTGTGGCCGGGAGCCCAGCTGCTCTTCGCAGACCCAGGCATCCGGGGCATGATGTTTGTGCAGGAAAAGCACTTTAAATCAAATCCCCTGGGCCTGAAAAGATAGAAGGATATGGCCGAGATCACTCTTGTCTCAAAAAAAGAAGGAGAAAATGAAAAAGAAGAGAAAGACCCGGGCAAGCTTTGGATCCTATCTGTAGTGGGCTTCAGCTCCGTTGTTCAAAGACCTCCTTGTCTACACGGGGAGCCTGGGTGTTCCCGGCACTAGTAGCAATGAAAGCCCTCTGCCCGGGCACGGGCTCAGCCGCGCTGGCCACGGCACACAGCAGGGCCCACGCTTGGGCAAGGCATGGTGGCCAGCAGAAACAGTGTCGCCCCCACGTCCCCGCTCAAGATCTCCCCTTGGACGTGAAGATCCACCAAAAAACCATTCAAGGTGCTGGAAGGTGCTAGAAGGTGCCGGAAACGTAACCCGCGTGTCTCCCCCCACACGTGCCATCTCGTGCAGATTGCAGTCACTGTTTGCAGCCTTTTGCATGTTTCTCTTCGTGTTTCCAGTGACACGTGGACTGTCGGTGAATGTGAACTTGTAGGACCCGGAGCCAAAGGTGGTGCGCGCCCACGGGCGATTGGCGCTGAGCAGGCTCGTGCAGCCGGCGGTGGGGGGCGCCTGGTGTCGCAGCCTCGCGCACAGGCAGGAGGGAGCACAGCACCTGTGTGGGGGAGCGTGTAAGGGCACGCGCCGCACGGTCCAGAGACTGCAAGAGTGACGCTCCCGTGGAAGTCCATTTCACCCCCGTCTTTGCCGGGCGTCCAGACTTCCGTCCCGAGCTCCAGCCGGCTGGGGCCCCAGCACACGGCAGCAGGACACAGCATGCATCACTCCGGCGCTCCTCTCCCGCCGGCGTGGTTAGGGACAAGAAGCATCGCGCCACACTGTTGAGACGAGGCCACCCGGCCAGGCCACCGCGAGGAACAGTCTAAGGAAAGGCAGGGGCGCCTGGGCGGCTCAGCCAGTTGAGTGTCCGTCTCTTGAGTTCCGCTCGGGTCATGATCTCATGGACCATGGGCTCAAGCCCTGCATCGGGCCCCGTGCTGACAGCGCAGAGCCGGCTTAGGATTCTCTCTCCCTCTCTGCCCACGCGGGTGTGTATGCTCTCTCTGTCTCTCTCAAAATAAGTAAACAAATAAATAATCTTTTTAAAAAGGCAAACACGCAGGACATGCGTCCCTGTTGGCTGTCCCACCCGCAGGAAACACCTGAGCTTTTCTTCTCTAAGCGAGACTAAGAGCATGGCGGTGTCCTCTCGCTCGGCCTGTGTCGGAGCCCCGTCCCTCCCTCCTCCTCCATCTCGTGGAAGCAAAGGGAGGGAAACGCGGAGCCCCGTGTGGCCCCGGGAAAGGCACACGCCTCTCCCGCTCACTTACCCCGAGAACACCACCAGCTAACTCCACTAACACGGGAGACTCCGACTCGCACCCGCCCTCCGGGCACTCACAGCCCACCCAGGCTAGGGTAGCCTGTGCCCTAATGCAGCGGGCGGGCGTGCCCCCCCCCCGTCAGATGCAGGTGGGGAGGGGTCTGCTCCACACACTCACTCGGGACCCAGGGGGCCTGGCGCCATCCGGGCCCTCCACATCTGGCCAGCAGAATATGAAAGAAGATGCCGGAACTAAGGGACCAGAGTGCAGACCGAGGTCTCCAGGCCACATGCACCTGCGGCAGGACCTGGTGCCCCAGAGAGAGCACACACCGGTCCCGTCGCAGGAGCCTGGTTCCCAACGCGGAACACCAGTCCCCCCACACTGGAAGTTGCCTCTGCAAGGACCTGACAAGTCCTGTGTGGGCAGCGGGGGTTCACAGCCAACGCTCCTGATCTCCCCTAGAGTCCAAGCCCCAGGGCACCCCTCATTCCAACCACTCCGCTTCTTTCCACAGCCTTCCCTTGTGAGCACGATTTACTTTTTCACACACATGCAGGCAGAGCAGAGCGGCATTTCAAGCAGGAACATAAAATGCTTTCTCTACAGAGAACATTTTTTTTCCTCTCCTACGGGACCATCTCATAAGGGAAACTCCACAGCAGGCATGTAATCTGCGATCACACATGAATATTTAAAATTATTTTCCAGATGTCCAGGCAAACCTGCAGGTCGCCAACCTCGGTCTTGTTATTTCCAGCAACTTTCTGGGTGGGGAAGGGAAAGCCAAGAGCGCAGATGGCTGCAGGTACAGACGGGGTGAGGTGGCCTGGGGCCCCGAGAGGGATGTGCCGCAGGACGCGCTTTCTGCTTTATGGGGGACGAAAGAGCCGCTTCCCGAAACCTTGGAAATCGATACTGGAAGGGTCAGTGGAAGCAACAGATATTTTATTCATAACGTGAGGCACACGGTCCACGGTTCTGGAGACACCTCGCAGAGGGGAAGCCTGCGCTCAGACTCCAGGGCACAGGATGCCTCCCTCACTGCGGGGGGTGGGGGTAGGGGTGGGTGGGTGTTGGTGTGATCTCTTTGGAAAGTGTAATCTGCCCCAGGACCTAGCGTGCAATCTTGCTCCAGGAGCTTACACAAGCCTGGAGCTGGAGAAGTGGCTTGGAGAGGTGATGTCGCCAGGACGGGAAGACTCCAAGGGCACTGGAGGTAGCCCTTGCCACGCGGAGGCCAGAGGCAATTTACAGGGCACAGTGACCGGTGGCCTGCAGCCCTGACCCCTCGTCTCCCAGAACCCAGCTCACACCTTCAGCTCAGCCTCCAGCCACGTCCAGGGCTGAGGCACAATGCGGGTACCTTTAAAGGAAGACAGAAGACTGACTTCGGACATTTTCAGGCCAAGGCTGCCCAGTGATGGCCAGTTGAAGACCGTATGGATTTCGGTGGCCGTGCAATCAGCATGGGTCCCACGTCTTTCCGCTCGGTGACTCGAGCACCTGGCCTCTGCCCTCCCAGACCCCAGGCCATGCCCCGGCTGAGACCAGAGACAGGGAAATCATGGGTCTCCCACCATGCACCTCCCTCCCACCACGCGCCTCCGGGGACAATGATCAGTAGGACTCCGCGAACATGTGGCCAGAAGCCGCCCAGCCCTGCCCTGGAGGGGATCTGCTCCGCTCCCGCTGTAAGAACTGCATGAAGTCCAGGGCACATGGGTGGCTCAGTGGGTGAAGCCCTGACTTTAGCTCAGGTCATGATCTCACAGTTCATGAGTTCAAGCCCCACGTTGGCCTCTGTGCTGACAGCTCGGAGCCTGGAGCCTGCTTCCGATTCTGTGTCTCCCCCTCTCTCTCTGTGCCTCCCCTGTTCCCACTCTCTCTCTCTCTCCCTCTCTCTCAAAAATTAATAAACATTAAAACAAAAGAGTTGCACAGAGCCTCTCTGAAGTCTGGAAGAGGCCCGACCAGGCACGGCCTGCTCTGTCTCTCCATCTCCACGGTCCTGGACTCGGGAAGTGTCAGGGATGGGGGTCCTGCTGTGGACGTGGGGAAGGTGGGCAGACGCCTCTTTCTCCTCCCCCTCCCCGAGGGTCGGCCAGGCCCAGGGCTGGGAGGGAGGGGGCTGGTCCAGGTCGGTGAGCCGTCACTGAGAGGCCCCGCGCAGACTCCCTTACGACCTCCCCTGATGTGACTCCACCAGGCCCTTCCACGTGGGTCCCCGCGGCCTGTGACTGAGGGGGAGGCAGCCCTGTGCTGGCCCCGGGGCTGCTGCGCGGACCCCTCCAGCCCCCGCACTTGGCCAGGAGCGGTGTGGGTGAGGAGGACCCGGTCCCTGGGCCGCAGACGTGCCCTGGAGCTCGCGGTCCCCCAGCAGGCCAGGACACCCCACCAGTCACTGCGTCTCCTCGCCGCACCAAGGGGTCTGCAGCAGCTGCTGGGCCCCGTCTGCAGGGCCCTGTCCTCCCGGCCCAGGGCAGCCCCCGCGGGTCAGGGGGGGAGGGTCAGGGGTGGCTGAAGAGAAGAAACAGGACAGGTCACACCTCACCAGGACAGCAGATTCCAAGCCTTCTCGGAAGGCAGCAGACCACACAGGCGCTGTCATTTCAGGGCCCTTCCCTGGAGCCCAAGGTGGTGACCGCCCACGGGGGCCCTGGAAACAAGTCTGTGTGGGCCTGGGGGCCAAAGCAGCAGGGAGCCCTCCCCCAGCCCCGCCCCCAGCCCCGCCCCCAGCCCCGCCCCCTCCCGCGCCCTTTCCTCCGGGCCAAGGGGGGGTGTGGTCCCAGTCTCCGTTTTGCAGAGGGACAGAGGGTACAGGGAGGGGCCAGGGGCACTTTGCTGAGCACTGGCCCGCAGGAGGGGCTGGGGCTGCCAGTTGGCTCTGGGTCCCGCTGCCCCACTTGGCCGTGAGCCTGGGGAAGTGAAAGTCTGATGTTCCTCATCACCGCAGACTCCAGAGCAGGGGCCCCGGGGGCTGCCAGCCTGCGCAGGCCGACGGGGACGTTCTGGGACGCAGGGAGTGTGCTCGAGACAACATGTTACTTGTGCGTCCGGACCGAGCCCCTCCCCGGGGAGCACGGACACTGAGCGTGGGGGCGGGGAGGCGTGGGGTGCAGCCGGGTCCTGCCCCTCCAGCAGAGCCAGGCTGGGGCCCCAGGGAAGCAGGGACGTGGAGAAGTCGAGGGAAGAGGAAGGAGAGACGGCCCGGCAGCTGCTATTTGAGTGCAGCTTGAGGGAAAGCACGCCAGGCAGCCGAATGGAATGTCAGCAAGAGTCAGGGCTGAGAAGCCCTTCCGTTTCCCATATGCGGTTCCCGCAGGGGCCAGGCCAACCGGGAACATTCAGTAGGAATGCTGAGCTGTCGTCGCTCATCCTTAAAAAAAAAAGCCTCCAGCTGCTGACACCAGGGCTGCTTGGAAAGCAGGCTTCCTGAGAAAGGAGAGCCCTGCGCTTGAGAGAACACAGAGGGGGGAGCAAGGCTTCCCAGGGGCAGGAGGCGATGGCTGGCGTGATGGCAGCCAGAAAGCTCCTGGAAGCAGGACCCGACCGTGCAGGAGGCAGAGGCTGCAGGAAGGGGTTCCTGGGAGAACCACAGCTCGCTGCAGCCACATCCACCTCGGTTTCCCCACACAGGGCCCACCCGACAGGGCCCACACTCAGGTCTTCTGGTGATGGTTGATTTTGTGTCAACCTGACTGGCCAGAGAGCTGGTAAAACATTATTTCTGGGTGTGTCTGCGCGTGTTTCAGAAGAGATTAGCATCTAACTCAGACGTGGACGGGCATAATTCAATCAAACAAGGCAGCAGGAGAACAGCGGATTTACGCCCTCATCTTGAGCTGGGACGTCTGTCCTCTCGGGGCCCCGGACGTGGGGCTGGTGGCTCTCGGCCCTTCCGCGTCGGCCTGAATCGCTGCACGGCCTCTCCTGCGTCTCGGCTCACGCATGGCAGGCGGCGGCACTTCTCTAGTCAGCTGTTAGGTTACATCCCCTCCTGTGCACCCAGCAGCACGTCTCCTGGGCTCCGTGTCTCTGGGGGGCCCGTGTCAGGCCGTGGTGGCCTCTCCGGGGGACCCTGACCACAGCGCCTTCCACGTGCCTCCTCTCTGCAAGAACCATGACAAAGGAAAAGGTCCCATCTGGGCCGAGGACAGAACGGGGCAGTCTTACCTCCGAGCTTGTGTAAACTGACCAACCCTTCCCCTCGGAACACCCCGGGACTGATGGGGACAGCGAGGGACTGATGGGGCCAGCGGGCTCAGCCAGCGAGAGACGAAGGCGGACGGGGATTCTGGACGGACAGCTGTGGGGTTTGGCTACTTCACAGCTTCTCGAGAAAACAAGGCGCTGGAATGTTGTTGGCACCCTTGCCCAGCGGCCCCGCGGCCTGGCGTTCACTCTGGAGCCTGACGGCACCAGCGGTGACCAGAACCCCCAGGGTTTGCCTACGAACACTCTGGACTCAGTCCTGTGTTCCTCAGCATCTGTCCACGGGAAACTTGGGCCCTGAGTTTGAAACCCACGGTTGGTGTTCTCACTCAGCTTTTAGGTTCTGTCTTGGTTCGGGGGGGGCTGGCCAAACAGGGGCACATAGAGACAGAGATAAGGGACAGATGGCTGATAGACAGACAGATAGATGATAGATACACACACACATAGAGGGTAGATAAAAATACCGTGCCATCCGTCTGTTGTGGTGCATGCTAACGTCTGTCTCCCCCGCTGGGTCCCCCAGGCTATGCTGGAAAATAAGGTACCACGTGCCCACCTTGACGAGCGTGGGATCTACAAAACTAGATATGATAGCCCTGCATGCTGTCTCCGAGATTTGAAAGAATTGTGTCCGCAGTGGAAACAAGGAGGGCGGCAAGAGGGATCAGCAGATCCCGTTGCTCAGGAGGAGGTGCTGAGATGGGGCGGGGGGGGGGTGCTGGGGGGCGACAGTCCCCTGCGGAACCAGCTTGTCCCTTCACAAAGCAGCCCTCACTAAACTCCTCCAAGGTCGCAGCTCCACGGGCACCTCCTCCGCACCCAAGCACATGTTACTAACTGTGAGCTCGCCAAGGGGACCGGAAGTATTAGGTGGCACCGTCCAGGCTGGGTGGGTGAGAGGGGCTGATGACACAAGGCCCCGGGGTCCCAGGTCCCCGGAAGCCTCGAGGTCCTGGCCACCACCGGCCGTCATCTTGGCGGGTTCGGTGTGAGGAGAGGTTGAAACAGCAGAGCAGGCAAAGCACACGATCGCTCCGTCACAGTGCGACAGAGGCTGCATCATTATACCCATTTTAGAGGTGGGCAAATAGAGGCCCAGGGCATAAGCAGCCCAGTCAAGATCACACAGCTGACTCCAGAAACTAAGCCGAACAGATCAATGTGACTCTGAATGCGGTCAATCCTCCACTGTGAGATGTTGCCTTCTTATGCCGACGTCTTGCCCCTCTGGGTCTTTGGTTTGGAGGTCCATGGGGCATGGAGTCCGGAGGCCCCCATATGCTAAGAGGAAGCCTAGAGTCCGGTGGCTGCTCGCCCACCTCCGGCCTGTGCCATCAGCAGCACCGTGAACCTGGCACCAAGCGCTCTCTGGGCCTCATTTTCTCTTTCTGCAAGATGGATCTGATGACGCCCATCTGGCAGGTCACAAGCAGTACAGATGGCTGTGCTGTGTCTGAGGAGGCCCTCGCGGGGGCGTCTGCCTGCTCCCCGGGGAGTCTGCGGTCAGGAATGGAATCACCGGTGAGGGGACCCTGACCCGTGGACCCCTGACCCGAGACCATGAACACACAGCGCAGCGCAGTGTCTTGGTCCCGGGGCGGCCACGACAACCACGGGGCCGCCCAGCCTGCAGCCCCGCGTTCTCCGCCCCATGGTGGGCGTCACAGCGCTCCGCGCAGAGCCCTGGCACCAGCCGCCCCATGCCCCCTGCTGCCCGGTGCCCGGCGAGGTCGGCCGCGGCCTGAGCGGGCTCATGCCAAGTCTCAGCCTTGGACCCACAGCCGGTCCCCAGGTGACACCTGACACACGCTGCATTTTCAGCACAGCTGGTGTTCGCCAGCACCACAGAGACCTCTTCCTTCCCAACAAGTCGCAGCCTGTGCTCCGGGCCAGTGCCACCAGGCCCACAGCCCTTTCTGCAGGCCGGACTCAGGAACCAGCGAGTTAGGGGGTCTCCAGAGGGCCGCCCGCAGCCCCGCTGCCCAAGGGTGCTCTGTGCTTGTGCGCAAACCCACAAAGGAGCCGTACAGACGCGCACGCCTCGGAGCTGCCCTGCGCCGGAGAGAAATCGCCACACCGTCCGCCCCACCGCCGTGCCCGTCCGGCCTCAGCAAGTCATTCGCCCCGGATCGTCAACATGGGATTGAACCTCACCTGCTTGTGACTTGTCGAGAAGTGTGTCAATCCTGCACCAAATACGTCTCCAACCTCAGCAGAGGCTGAGCGGCGCCCTGCCCCTTAACTCAGTGCAGACGCCATCTACACGGAGAGGGTCTCAGATCCTACAGGTTAGAGGCTCGGTCCCCCACCCCCTCCCCGCACCCTCCTCGCACCCTCCGGCTGCAGGGCTAAGTTGTCACCGTGCTCCTGGCTGACGGCTACAGATCAGAGGTGCCCACGACCCCTCTTGGTGTTCCGTTACTTTGCCAGAGCAGCTCGCCACTCGGGAAACACGTTTACTCACTCAATTACCAGTTTGTCGTAGAGGACGTTAAAGGACACGAATCGACAGCCCGGTGAAGAGACGCACAGGGGCGGTCCCCCGCACGGCACACGGCAGCCTCTGGCTCACGGGCCCCAAACCCGGTCCTTCTGGGGTTTTATGGGGGCTTCATCACGCGGACATGTTGATAAATCGATGGCCATTGGTGATTGATCCAGCTCCAGCCCCAGGTCCCTCCCCAGAGGCTGTGGGTGGGGCTGAAATGCCCTCCTGATCACATGGCTGTCACTGCAGCTCTGGGCGGGCACAGTCACGGGGGCGGGGGGGTGCTCGGAGGGCCGCACGCGTGGGGGAGGGGTGCTCTCCTTGGCCAAGCTCCACACGCTGGCTTTGAAGAGTTCCGCTACCAAAACAAAGAAAGGAAGGATTTGAAGATGAAACGGCATATAAGCCGCCCCTCTCGGGCATGATGCTGGCGCCAAACGGGTGCCTGATGGTCCTCAGGAGTTCAGGCTTTAAAGGATGTGTTTCCGGAAGGACACGTCTGTGTTTCGGGGACGGCTGGTGGATTCTGCAGAACCGGGAGCAGAGGGGGACAAGGCCGACCCAGAGCCAGGTGCACAGCCAAGCCGCAGAGGCCGGACGGGGGGCACGGCCTGGGGACACAGAAAGTCAAGAGTGAGCAAGTCCGGCGGCTGCCGCAGCCGCCCTGAGACCCCCTGACTCTGGAAGCAGATCCTCATTGGAGCGCCTACCAGGGCGCTGCGCCCCTCTTCCTAGTCCTAATTACCAGCAGGGTGTCCGGCTCTGGATCACGCCCCTCTGGGCCTGGAGACCCTCAGGGATGCCTCTCCTACTCCTGGCCATCTCTGAGGTTTCCAGAAACAGCCTGAAAGGGACGGCTATGCCTGGGAACATTCTACTCTGTGGACAGCGGTGGAGACCCTGCCAGGAGCCCCGTGCCGACTGGGGGGCAAGGTGGGGGCAGCGGTGGTGCAGTCCCACCCCGGGCCCCCCGGGGACCCCAGGACAGCTGGGCAGGCGAGGCGGGGGCAGTGGAAGAGAGGCAGAGAGGACGTCTGTGGGGACAGCGCTCCTTGTGTGCCAAGTCCTTGTGACAGAGACCTCAGGCTTGGCTGAGCTGCTCCTAGAAGATCCAGACACAGATCTCAACCCAGAAATGACACAGCAGCCAGCTCCCCGCTGCTGAGCAGGTGACAGGGAGCCCAGGTCGTCCCTGATACCGAGGTCCTGGCGCCCAGCCCCTGGCTCTGGACCCCCACAAACCCACACACCAGCCCCACCGCACCGTCCGCACACCCCTGGGCCCCACATCCCCGCGGCCGGGGCCCTCATGGAGGATTGGGAAGCGCTCCAGGCCAGAGCAGGAAGAGAGCTGGCCCCAGGGCTGCAGGAGAGAGCGGCCCTGGCTCCCTGGGACAGAAGCAGGACAGGCACCCAGGAGGCGAGGCCTCCACGGGGCAGCCCGGCGAATGGGCAGGCGCGGGCGTCCTGGGTCCTGGCTGGCTCTGCTGGGCACAGAGGGCACCGCCCTAGGGCCAGGGGCCTGGGGTGCACCTGCAGATCCCAGGGGCTTGTCGGCCCAGGCTTAGAGGATGCCATCTCCGAGCTGGCTGTCACCTGAAGGTGCTCGTGGGTGTCACCCCACTCCCTTTCAGTAAAAAGGACCACAGAGACCCCACCACGCTTTCTCGTCTAATGACGGAGTCCCGGCAACAGTGGTGAGTCCTTCCAGAATGCAGGAGGGCGCAGGCTCCCTCTTGGAGGGGAGAAGCCCCCACCCTGGCCCTGTCCCAGGCTGCCTGTAACCTGGCCCGAGTGCCCCTCTCGTGGGACCCTCCCAAGGGTCCCGAGGCAAGCTGGCCCCACTCACCTCCATGACCGAGTGTATGGAGTGCTCACAACCCGCGGGGCCCCCGCCTCGAGGCCCGTGCTCCCTGGGCTCCCTCTTCTGCAGGATGCTACTCAGGGGGCACCAGGGGCTGACCGTCCCATCCCTTCTCCCCCATGGCCACTCCTTCCTTCTTTGCCTTGACACACATGCACACACGCACACACACACATTTGCACATGCATGCATGTGCACACGGGAACACAGGGTGTTCAGTGGACCTTCTAAAGTGAATTCCTCTGGGAGAGGCCACCTTAGCCCCGGGCTGCTTCCATCACCCTCACCACCAGGATGGAACCGCACCAGTCAGGCCCTTACACATGCCAGGAGCCTCCTGCCCCAGGGCCTTTGCACGTGCAGTTCCATCCGGGATAACTCCATATGAACATATCACCTACATCATGTCACAGGTCCGTCAGCTCTCGGGCCACCGCCCCCGCTCAGCACACGTGTCCTTGCGCTGTGTGCACTCCTCACTCTTTGTAATCAGCGTTCTTTGTGTGACCGCCTGACTCTATGTGACTCCGTACATCGCTTAGCCTGAGGGCGGGATCCAGCCGTGTGTTCCTGGCGTCCAACATAGCCCCTGGCAGGTGGTGGGCGCGCAAACCCTGATGGGGGCATCGCAGTCCAGGGCTCCCCTGACTGAAGCCCCCTTCCCTGTTTACAGGACCCCTCGTCCCCAAGGGCCACGCCCGACAGTGTCCAGCACCACGGAATGCCTTGTCCCCTCTTACAGCGAGGGGAGGAGGGGGTCCTTCTCAGGTGTCTGAGGTCCGAGCTTGTCAGAGTTCTGGCTGGTGCCCCTGGAAGGTTCTGACACCGTGCAGATCCCTCAGACCACAAGCCAGAGCTAAGTCACAAGGACCGAGGTCCTCACTTGTCAGGGACGTCCTGCGGGTCCTCAGGTGGGTGTGAGACACCTGAGCGGAGTGCCCCTGACTTCTGGAAGAACCAAGAACTGCCACGCCGCTTCTGGCATGGCGGCCCTGCTCTTGAACTTGGGCCACTCCGCTCCCCGATGACCCCCAGCCCTGTCAGACAGATGGGCTGCGGGAACGCCCCATGCAAGTCCAGAGCCCTGATGAGACGCAGAAAGCAGGAGAAGCAGGGCAGGGGGATGACGTGACCCTGGGGTCCCGTCTCCTGTCTCGGGTCCCCGTGAGCCATGGGACCCTGACTCAGCGCTGCACCAGGAGCCACGTGCCTCGCTCCGAGACGGTGACCAAGTGTGGTTTTCAGCCAACGCTTGCTGAATGCTGGCTGGCACGTGGCTCCTGCCGGGGCCGCTGGGGTCTGGGACGGCCCTGCCCTTGGAGGGGAAAGGAAACTCGCCGCAGGGGGCGGCGCGTGCCCACGGGGAAGCAGACGTGGCAAAGGAGGGACTGCTCTGGAGGCCAGGCAGGCGGGGCCCTTCCGGGTCTGGCCCAGTGGCTCCGTCATCACGGGAGAGACGAGCCCCAGGCCAGGCCCAGACACGAGCGCACAAACTGGCCAGGGGCAGGGTCCCGCGCTGAGTGAGGGATGCGCTTTCCCCAACGGCGTGGGCCCCGGAGGAGGGCTCGGGGCCCGGCGTGGCTCTGTAGCTGCGCGCTAACCAGAGCGGCTCACGGGCGGGCCACGGCCCTGGCTCAGCGATGCGAAGCGACTCGGGACCCAGCATCAATCCAAGTGTGGCCCCCATGTGGCCGGCCGCATGCCGCGATGCTGGGCCGTGGCTCTTGTCATGAAACTGGCCCAAGAGGCATCCACCCCCCCCCGGGGCACCCCACTGCCTCGTTCTTATTGACTGGCTAGTGGGGGCCCCCTGACCTTTGTGCATAAGGAAGGCCCATCAGGACGCCAGAGCGTGCTTTGGAGGAAGAGGAGGTGCCCCTGGGAGGGCCAGGTAAAGCCTAGAGGACCACGCCAGCCTTGCCGTCTGCGCCAAGCATGGACCACAGAGCCGAGGCGCAGGCCTGAGGGGTGGGCTTCCCAGGCCACCCTGCCCCATCAGAGCCTGTGTGCTGGCGAGGTCCCGGGACCCCACAGCCTGAGCTCCGCCAGATCTTCAGCGGCTGTCAGCCCAGGCTTGTGCTGGCGCCAGCCTCAGGAGCTTTCCAGAACACCCTTGTTGTGGCTGACCCATCCTCACCCCTGCCTGGGAGGAGGGCCTGTCTACACCCACCCCTGGGCCCTCGACCCCTCTGTGGTCCCCTCCCAGGACCCGCTTCTGTCTCAGGCGCGTGTCAGCTGGGCCCCCCTCACCCTGGGCGGAGTGCAGCTCGGTGACCACAAACGGGCCGCGGCGTGCGCTCAACAGGTGCACGAGCGCAGGAAGCCTTGTACGGCCTGTCGCTCAGCAGAACCCCCGCGATAAGCCAGGGGATTGGATGGAAAAGCTAACACTTTGCTTTAAGCTGAAACAACAAACCATTATCAACACTCTAAAAAGGTCAGTTTACTATCCCACCTCGATGTGCCCTGTTCACACAATAGCAGAAAACACACCGTGAAGGCAGAAAGCCGCATAGATTCCATGCCGCCTGAGGCTCCCCACGTCAGCCACAGGCACCAGGCATGGGGCGGGGGGCTCCGCATCTCTCCGACCCCTGATCGCAGCTCGCATGCCTGGGAAACCCCTTGGCCACCCTTTGCCCAGGCAGCTTCCTTGTCTGCAGCTCTACCTGCGGTCACGGCCACTTGGCCTTCCTGTGGCAATGGCCGAGGTGATGATGAAGTCAGCATGTCCCTGCCCATCCCAACCGGTGCCTGCCCGTGCACCCAGAAGTCCGTGGGGCATGGCAGTGCACACTCGGACGCCTGGGGAGCCGGCCACTGGCCTGTTGTTCCTGCTGCAACCGCGTCCCCCTGGCATCCCCAGCTGCCCCCAACAACATGCCCCCCACCCCAGCCCACAACTACTGGTGGACTAGCAGACCCTCAGCGTCCCAGCTGACCGGCCTCAGAGCCCCCACTCCCAGCTCCCCACCGGGAAGGGGAGCTCCTGGATCAGACACCCACTGAGCACGCCCACCTCCGCACCTGCCAGAAGGGTCCCCAGGAAAGAAGTGTGAGTCATCCTTGAGACAGAGGCCAGCAGGGCCTCTTCCGCTCACTCCAGAACGTTCCTCAGAAGGCTAA
Source organism: Mungos mungo (assembly GCA_004023785.1). Taxonomy (NCBI): domain Eukaryota; kingdom Metazoa; phylum Chordata; class Mammalia; order Carnivora; family Herpestidae; genus Mungos; species Mungos mungo. Next base: position 42,936 of record PISW01007776.1, read on the forward strand.
GGGAATAGCCACTCTAAGGGCACACTGCGGGCTGGCGGGTGCGCCCAGGCGGGGCAGAACCTCCAGGAAGCAGGCTGAGGTCCGCTGCAGCCCCGGTCCACGCCGCCCTCCCTGGGCTCCCCTTGACCTCTGCACCAGCTACAGGGCTGGAGGCGACCCCCGAGAGGGCCAGCCAAGCAGCAGCCGGCGCCTGGCGTGGGAGGGTGGCGGGCTGGGCGCTGGGGCAAGGGTGAGCTCGGCTCGGGACGGCCACGGGCTGCTGCGGCACACTTTGTGAGGACGCAGTAACAGCCATTAGGCCACATAATTGACCCGGAGAGGGAAGTCATTGCAGCAAGAAACAAAGGGCGCTCAGTGCCGCCTGGCCGCCAACCAGCTGGCTCGCGGGGCGCCCGGAGCCTCTTGCATGGGCAGAGACTTCCCCGGCCCTTGGGGGAGGGGCACCTGCTGGTCCTTGCCCTGCCCAGACTGCCTGGGCGTGGGGTGTGCATGTGCTCCCAGACTGAGCAAACCGGCCAGGGCCTAGGGGGCCGGCATCGTGCAGGGGTGCAGCCCAACAGCGGCCAGGAGCCCACAGGGCTCCACGTGCTTATCCTGCACTGTCCCCGCTCTGCCCGCCGAGGCACAGAGGTCCTCCCGCCCCCTCCGCGTGCCCCCGAGCCTGCCGGGAAGATTGGAAAGCAGGCAGGTGTGCATCTCAGTGCCAAGATGCAGGCAGGGGAGACCCACGGGCCGTGCCTCAGGGTGCCGGGAAAATAAGGGTGAACGGCTGACCGGCTCTCAGCAGGGAGATAAAAATAACACGGTACAGGAGGTCCTGCCAGAGGGCCGTGTCCACGGCGCCTCACCGCCACCCAGCCTGCAGCCATGACCCCAGGCAGGTCACCCTGAGGCGCTGAGGGATCCGGCTTAGTTTCCGTGTGTCCCGAAGACATCTGGCTCTGCTTCCCGAAGACATCTGAGTCGTCCTGTGAGGTGCACGGCTTACGAGGGTCACCAGCCTTGTAAACAATTCCTAGACCAGCTCTGAAGGGCAGGACCTTCCCCAGGGATGCTGCGGGGGGGGGGGGGGGTTGCACTGTGCTCAGCCCTCGGCACCAGCCTCTGTGGTCCCAGCGAGGAGCACCTCATGGGACAGACACCTACTGGAGCTCCCAGGAGAAGCGTTTTGCTGGTGGAGGGGCAAGGGTGTGAGGCCCGGACCCCTGCGCCCCCGCCCCCGCCGCAGGGTTGAGGAGTGTCGGGGTAGTGTAGGGCCGCCCCCTGCGAGCTGCGTCTCCCTCCAGCACGGAGAAGGAAGGCACAACAGAGGCCTTTCCACATTTCAGCAACAGCCAATGTGGAGGTCAACACAATTTCGGAGTCCTTCTGACTCTGGGAGCCATGTGAGGCCATGCACCCTGCCCTGAATGATAGGACGCAGTGCCCAGAGCAGCGGCCCAGACCTCCGGGAAGTGGGCATTGGCCGGTGGGGGAGGGGTCAGAGTGCACAAATGGGAAACACCGACCAAGCTGAGCTGACGGTCACACGGATGGGACTCCCAGGGGTGGGGGTCCTCTGGGAGAAATGCAGGTGCAGGTAGAAAATCGGCATCACCCACATTCGAGAAGGGGGAGCAGAGCCGGCCGGCCTGGGCCGCCACTGCGGTGACCTCCACTCCTCCACAGCGTCCCCAGGAGAAGTGTCTGAGTGCACTCCGCAGATGGCAGAGGGGACAGGCAGAGGCTGGGACCAGGATCCAGTAGTGGGTGTGCCCCCAGCAGGTGCTCCCTCTGGAGCTGCAGGTCCCCCCTCCACGGGGTGGGGGCAGACGGCTGGCCAGAGGGCAGAGCACCACCACCCCTGCCCGCCGGCCTGGGAGGCCGCCCCTGTGCTCCTGCAGACACGCCGAGGTCTGGCCGAGGCCAGAGCTTGTCAGCCAGGCACGCGGGCTCTGGAATCTGCTCTCTGGGCCAGACGCTGGTCCAGGGCAAACAAGACAGGCTCCCCGAGCGCCCGAGAGCTCAAGTTCTCCTTCACTAATTGCTAACCTGTGCAAGACTGAGCACGAGAATGAAAGCCACCGGCTTGCAGCTCAGAACAGAATGTACTGTTCACCGGCTGTCCATCCATCATCTTACCCAGTATTCCAGAAGGCTCAATGTTCCCATAATATAATCGTTTGGTGGAAACCAAGTGTTCTGGCCATTACTTTTTCTGTACCGGCTTGTTTATTTGGAGTAATTTGCAGTCCTGAAAAAAAAAAAGAAAGAAAGCCAGTGCTAGGGGCAGAGGTGGCCTGCAGGAAGGACTCTGTTTAATGGTTACCCAGTGGGAAAACGCAGACCTCTGGGCTCCTTCAGCTTTCACACAGAATGGTCTCCTCGCATTTGTATGGGACAGAGGTCGGCCTCCACAGGAAGGAGCAGAAGTGAGGGAAAGAATTGCACACATTAGGGCCGTGTGCAGTGTGTGGCCAGGGCTCCGTGGTGGCAGCGTCAGAGCCCGGAGAGCAGGAGCACCCCTGGTGACAGCCAGGCTCTCAGAAGAGAAGGGAATACGATCAAGAGAAGCTGTTTCCCAGCGCTCACTATTTTACTAGCAATCTGGTGGGCATGTTTGCGAAGCTCACACAGGATGCAGCAGGCCGCAGAGCCTGGGTTTCAGTCTGTCCCTCAGGAGCCTGGCCGCTCTTGGAAAGGGTGACACAGCCCTTCCTTTCCACTCAACCTGGACTATCTGAGGCTGATACCACAAAGCCTGCTGACCTGGTTAACAGCCAGGGGTCCGGCGGGGCTGAGAGACGGAGCTTCACAGCAGAGGGCTCTGGAGGGGTGTGCGTGCAGCTGTGTGTGTGCAGTCTATGTGCAGTGTGGGTGCGTGTGTGTGCACATGTGTGTACGGTGTGTGTGCATGTGTGTATGTGTGCATGCACCTGTGTGTGCGTTGTTTATGCATGGTTTGTGTGCATGTGCGTGCACATGTGTGTGCAGTGTGTGTGCATGTGTGTATGCGTGCATGCACCTGTGTGAGCATTGTATGTGCATGGTTTGTGTGCATGTGTGTGCACGTGTGTGTGTGCAGTGTGTATGCAAGTGTGTATGTGTGCATGTACCTGTGTGTGCATGAGTGTTGTGTGTGAATGTGTGTGTTGTGTGTGCATGCACCTGTGTGTGCATTGTATGTGCATAGTGTGTGTGCACCTGTATGTGTACACCTGTGTGCATAGTGTGTGCACCTGTGTGCGTGCATTGTGTGTATGCACGTTGTGTATAAGTGTACTCTATGTGTGGTGTGTGTGCATATGTATTGTGTATACGTGTGTGCATGTAGGAGGTATGGCATGTGTGCATTGTGTGTGCTTGCATGTTATGTGTATGTGCACACATGTGTGTGCATGTGTGCATTATGTGTGCGTGTGTGCATTGTGTATATGTGTGCATGTGTGCAGCATTGTGTGTGCATAGGTCTGCGTGCATGTGTTGTGCATGTGTGCACACATGTGCATTTGGGGGCGTGTGTGTGTGCACATGTGGGGGGTGTGCATGTGTGCTGGAGGAAGCTGCTGAGAGAACAAATTCTGGGACCACAGGAAACCGGATCCTGTAACTGGGAGGCCTGGAGACCCGGTTAGCTTCAATGCTTTGTTTAAGAGCCTTGAGTCCACTGGCTCCTAGGAGCACTGAATGACTGAGCCAGGGACCACCCTAATGTCATACCCAGGGTCAGCTAGTGCATTGGGCCCATCTGCGCCCACAGGTACTGTGTAAGGTCAAGTTCTTTCAAATATGGACATTAGCACTCAGAGAGGTAGAGGATTCTTGAGGCCACAGCTGGATAATAGCCAACGCTCAGAAACTCAAAGGCAGCCTCGCCCTCATCCCACCCAGAGCTTTGGCCCCATGCCCAGCAGGGGCCAGGGGCCGGGACCAGCCCCCCTCCCCTTTCTCCATGGCCACCTCCTTAGGGTCCCATCTGCAGGGGGACAGACTCCTCCGCTGCCAGCAGTCACCCAGGCCTGGAGCAAATGGGAACCCCCGTTCAGGGTAATTTCAGGAGCTGCCCCAGCCCTGGGTGGCGCCTTGGGGGCTCAGATGTCCTCATAGACAGTGGTCAGGGCTACTGGAGGCTGGTTGGAAACGAGCAGTCCCCAGTGCACCAGAACCGTGGGTCCCCTCGAGACCGCAGGACGTGGGCAGGCGTTACAGGCCCAGACGGCCGCTCTCCCCATTCCAAGAAGACCCACCACCCAGAACCTGGAGGAAATGGGCAGGAGTGACCGCTCTGGCCTTCCTCTTGGGCACACCCCTCCCCTCCACTGCGGGCAGCCGTTGCAAACCCCAGGCTTTCTCCCCACTCCGCTCTGCAGGGCAGGCTATCGCTGGGTGGAGGGGCCCGAGCTGTAGTGCCTGAGGCCTGCTCCCACTCCCCACAGGGGGCAGAGCACAGGCTGTGTGGCCAAGGAAGGAGTCAGTGCCCCGGTGCACATGGGGGAGGGGCTCCTGGCGGGATGCAGGACAGGGGTAGGAGCGCTATTGCAGCAAGAGAGAGGGAGGAAACTGGACCTCCCTCCCCCTCCCCTTCCGTTGGCCATGTCCTAGGAGAGGCCCACGGAGGGGTCGAGCGGTCCAGGATCCACAGAGCCAGGAGCGAGGGGCCAGTAAGGCCCAGCAGAGCTGGACCTCAGGCCAGAGTCCAGATTCTAAAACTGAGCACACTGATATTTTTAAAAATTTTTTCATGTTCATTTATTTTTGAGAGATGGAGCATGAGCAGGGGGAGGGGCAGAGAGAGAGCGAGACACAGAATCTGAGGCAGCTCCAGGCTCCAAGCTGTCAGCACACCCTCCCCGCCTCACTCCACAGCTGGGGGACTCCCTGGAGGTGTGGTTCCCTTGAACTTGCGGGCACCCCCTAGTCACAATCCCACCGCCCCGGCCACGAGCCCGGTCACCGTTTGTCCAACAGATGCTCAGACCATGCAGATGTTTCAGATAAAGGATTTGTCTTTCAGAAATTTAAAACCATATGCTCCTTGGAGGGGTACCTGGCGGGAGCTGGTGCCAGGGTTGGGGCACAAGGAAGTCAAGCCCCTGATGCTCTGCTTCCAGGGAACAGGGTCTGGCTGAGGAAGGCTGGAGCCAGCAGGTGCTGGGGCCCACGGGTACGGGCCTGGTGTCTGGCCTGGAACCCGCAGGGGGGCCCTGGTGCCTGGCCTGGAGCCCCCGGTGGGGCCTGGTACCCAACCTGGAGCCCTCAGGTGCCAGAAGGGCTGTGTGGACCTGACCGCCACCCTCACCTGGCTGCTGAGCCAGGTGCCACATCTGCGGTGGGATTCACCTCCGTGACTTGTGATATCCCTGGCTGTCCCGGAGAAAGCGCCCGGCAGACGGCACAGCGGCCCCCCCACCAGCTGCGGCCTCACAGCCCATCGCACTTTGCACTCCGTGGGTTCTTTCTGTCAAAGTGGGTTATCGAAACTACGAGGGGCCCGCTGGCTCCAGCCAGACTCAGACGCTCTCCGACACTGCCCCTGAACCACCCCCTCCTGGGATTCGAGCCTGTGTCAAGGGCAGCTCCCTTTACAGGAAAAGCACAGTGGGCACCCACGGGGAGCCCCCATGTCCGCCGTGTCCTCTGGGCCAAGGCCGAGAACAGACCCGCCCTGGGGAGGACAGAGAAGACACTTAAGAGCAAAGCCAGAGCACGCCCCAGGGCAGTGACATCCTGGGGGCTGAGCCGCGAGCTCCACCTGCCTGAGCTCCGCCCCTCTTCCTGTGCTTCGGGAGGCAGGTCACTCCGGTCTGCCGTGGGTTCCCCACGCCTACACCTAAGCCCCTCCTCCAGCAGGCTTCCCTGAGCCTGCAGTGTCCGTCCATGATGACAGTCTCATGGAGGGTGAGGCGGGGGCATGCACCCGGTGCTCCGGGAGGAGCCTTTGGGACCCCGCGTTGGCTGCGTTGGGTGCAGCTGGTGGCTGGTGCCCAGAGGGGGAGTCGGCAGGGGGCCTAGCCCGGGCCTGAGCCCCGCTACCCGGACCTGATGCATGGCTCTGGGGGGGCGAGGGGATGACCCACGCCGTGGGGGTTGCTTCTTCATCAGCAGAATCAGGATTCGGGCAGGGGGCTCCAGGACACACAGCACACGGGACGGCCAGGGCCCCCCCGCAGCAAAGCCGTGTGGCTCTACCCTCCGCCCCATGTTTCTCTGGCTCCTCAGCCCCACCTGGGCGGGCAGTGGTTTCTCCCCCGTCTCTCGGTGCCAGTGCTGTCGTTGAGGCTGAGCGTGCAGGGGTCAGGGGCCACGGGCACAGAGCAGCCGCTGGCTCTCACGCTCCCCACATGGGGCCTGAGCCTCGGCCCTGAGTCTTCCTGGTGGGCCCCCAAACCCGGGGCTAGCCCCCGCTGAGTGTCTGATGACAGCGGGCCAGGCACCCCACTCCCCGGACTTTCCCTTGTCATCATCTGGGCCCCGCAGATGCAGCACAGAGCGATCTGCAGAGCCCCCGCAGCAGAAGCGCACCTACAGTGGTTTCCAGAGGGTCCCCATCCGCACCCTCCTTCCTGCGGTCCGTGCTTCCTGTCCTCTGGGTGGGGGGTGGGGGGGGAGAACCACTGGGGTCTTGCTGAGAAACAGGATACTCTCTCCAGCCCTATCTTTTCTTTCAATTGCTTTTCACTGGGAAGTTGATGCTCCCACTTAGAATTCCACTGGCCTGTGCTTTGCCAGAATAAAAATGCAACAAGTTTAAATCTCCCTCCTGGGGTATTCCCACCCCAGGAAGAAAAGATGCACAGGAATGTGGCCCCCAGTCACTACCACAAAGACCGGGTAGCTGAGGAGCCGGAGTCAAAGAGCTGAACCTCTTTGACCCCCTCGCGCAGGACGACAGGACTGATGGTTCAGCCCAAGGCCGACCTGGAGCCCGGAACACTGAACCATGAAACCCGGCGGGGAGTCCCACCGCCCCTCGAGGTGAGGAAGTAAAACCACATCGAGTGTGAGGTATGAGATGAAGCAATGGCCAGTGGTTGTAGGACCCGCGCCTGCTTTGGGGGAAGAAAAAGAAAAGCGTTTACATCACTTTGACGATGTTCCTTTAAGTGACCTTGTTTTCCAGGCCTTGGCTTTCAGACCCCACATTGGACTTTCCTGTATTTCACGGGCCACCGTCCCCACATCCAGAGGCCGGAGAGGCAGATGCGTGTGTGCCCCGGAGGTAACAGGAAGCCACACGCAGGAACAAGAAGTTTGGCTTTAACCAGAAGACCACGTTTCCAGACTGTCAAGCAGGTTCCCAACGTCATGGGCAGGTAACCCCGGGGCTGCCCTGATCACATGTTCCCAGCCGCTTCCTTCCTTCTGGAAAAGTCTGACATGCAGCGTTCGGCGTATCAGTCAGCTGGGCCTGGGACGGACCAGCCACCGAGGGGGCCAGCCCTGTGGGGCCAGACAGGTCTTCTGGGCATCGGACTCCACTCGGGCCACCTAAGAGCTCACTGGCAACAGCCACGTCACCTACCTGAGGTCACCTTCTCGTCAGCAAACTGAGGAATAAATACCAACTACTTCCTTCCCAAGTGAGAATGTGTGATTTAATGGCACTTGGAAAATTTCCTGTGGTGGGGGGGGGCAAAAACCATGATTCAGTCCGTGCCCCTCCCCGGGCTATTCATGCCCCAGGGAAGGTGTGGGACAGCAGGTCAGCACTGGACACCTGGACAGAGCCAGCTCCCAGCTCAGGGTCTCCCGGGGCCAGGACCCCCATCACCTAGGCTGGCTCTGCTCTAGAGGCTTCCGGGAAGAATCCACTTCCAGGCCCATCCGGCTTGTAGCAGTTTGGTTTCCTGTGCCCGTGGACCTGAGGTCCCCCTACCCTGGCTGGCTGTTGGCCGGGGGGCCCCTCCCCCTTCCAGGCCCTCCTCCATCCCTTGCCATCTGGCCACCTCATCTTCAAAAATGATGTTGCTTCCTGTAAAAATAAGGTCTCCGAAGTAAAGGTCTTGGCGGCCTGTCGGGCTGACCCATGTGGCCTCCAGCAGCCACCTGACCCTGCAGGGCCCAGACTCGTTCATGCACGTCGTCCTGGCCCCTCACCGATGCGGCTGGTCACCCCCACCGCTCTCCTCGGAGGAGGGGTCTTCAGGGGACCTTCACACATACCTCACTTAGAAACAGAACTCAAAGAGTCTGGAAACTTTTCCAGAAAGCACAGAAGGAAGGCCTGAGCTAGACTGGGAAGCAGGGCAGCTTTCAAAGACCAAGGGTAAACCGTGCCCTCAAACCACAGTCCCCGCGGGACCCGGGAGCCCGTGCGTCCCCCCGGCCCTGGTTAAGCCGAAGTCTCTCCACAGTGCTGCAAGGAACCACTCTCTCTGCCCTTTGCGGGGACACATCCTAGCAGCAAGGACAGGAGCTGGCAGCATGGAGGGTCGCCACCTAAGCTCCTATAAGAGCAAAACTGAATGTCTGCTCACCGAGCTGACCCCACTTTGCCAACACCCTTGCTTCTCTCCTGAAAACTCTGTTTTTACACCTTTCTCTCAAGTGGCCCTTTGTCAGCCTCAGGAGCAATGCCCACTGTGCTCCAGGGCGAACAGTTTAATGAGCCCCGTAACCCACAGGACTGCAGGCTCTGAACACAGACAGGCCCTGAGGACTGGTTGATCCTCCCTTCTTACCAGGGAAAGGACAGGCCTCGGCTCCTGGTGTGGACACGGGTGGCCTGAAGTAAAGACAGGACGACTCACCCCATTGTCTGGGGGCCCAGCTTTGCTCTCGGCCTGCAAACGGCCGGCCTCCGTGTCTGCTGGGGATGCCTTCAGGTGAGGACGGGCACTGACCGGATGCCATGCCGTGCCCCGCTGCAAGACCCCAGTCTCCCGGGTCATCGAGAGACCCAGGGGCACGCGACAGGACGCTGAAAGAGACAAACAGGAGTCGAAGACAGGGACAGACCATTGGTATGTACCCCTCAGAAGTATAGAAAACGTGAGGAAGAATACACTGAATATGGGGACAGCCCACAACAGTGCTTTGACTTTTTTTTCTTGGTATTTTACACTTTTTACAATGAATGCACAAAGCTTTTATACAGTTATCTTATTTTTTAAGTTTATTTATTTATTTTGAGAGAGAGAGAAACCGAGCATGAGCAGGGGAGGGGCAGAGAGAGGAAGAGACAGGATCCCAAGCAGGCTCCGTGCTGTCTGAGCAGAGCCTGATGTGGGGCTCGAACCCACGAACCGTAAGATCATGACCTGAGCGGAGATCAAGAGTCACATGCTTAACTACCGAGCCACCCAAGCCCCCCTAAAGTTATCTCATAAAAGTAGCCTCCCTTGCACCATCCAGGAATCTGGAACTTTTCCTGTGTCCCAGCAGGGAGAAGAGCAGGCCCTGGAACCAGATGACAGGGTCTTAAATCCACCAGCCAACCTGGCGTTCTACGCTCTGTGGCAAATACCTTAACGTTCAAGTATTATTGTCATTAACGTCCATACAGCACTTTCTACACGCAGTCTGTCCGGACGGCCTCACCGTGCGTGTGATCGTCAGCTTGTCTACGCATCCCCCCTTCAGTTGTGGGAAGTGTGGGGGCAATCATGTGTTTATAAGCTCTGTGCATTTTATTACCTGGGTGTCACTGGAACAGCATAAAATCCCATGCACCCAAAAAAAAAAAAAACACCCCATCCCCTTTGGGGTTTGCACGGTCCAAGCATGAATTTTCTTTTTACCTGCAAATTCTCCCAGCCCCTGGGGCTCCAGCAGGCTCCCTGGCTGTAAGTTCTGATCCAAGAGAGGCCAGTTTCTTAAGAGCTGCCAATCGACTAGCCTACAAGGGGTCAGTCGGCCAGCAGGAGGGTCTGCCCGCCCGCTCTGGACGATGTTCTGCTAAATTTACTCATTGAAGGGCACATTTTTGAGTAATTACGCCCCATTTGTGTTTACTATGGCGTGCTGTGGCAAATGGTCATTTGCCAGGATGCACGCTGGTGCAGACACTCAACCTGCAGAAAGGCCCTGAGAAGGAAATAGGTAAAATATTAATGAAACTCAGGCACACACACACACACACACACACACACACAGAGCTAAATTATTTCACTGGGTCTCTGTCTAATCAAGGGGGAGGTGTCTTGAAGAGATGATAAATGTGAACCAGAATGCTTTCATTCCGGGAAGAATAATTAAGGTTGAACGGTCCTCTTTTCCTGTGGCTGCTTCCAGGATTTGGAGAGAATGTAAGAAGTGGAGCCCAACAGGGTGGATCAGCCACCTGGGACTGCTGGGAAATCAGCAGAATTTTCTGCTTAGGAAAACAACACACCACCCCCCACTTTGCCCAGAAGGCTCCCTGGGCTGCCGGGCAGTTTGCTAACAGCATGACAGCCCCACGGGCGCTTCCCCTGTGGGCCGCGCGGCTCCGGCCAGGCACAGAGGCGCAGACATACTGGCCTAATAAAAAAGATTGATTCACTCCGGACATCCCCTCCCTGGATGTTTCTCAAAGAAAGTCTTTGTGGAAAAGCTTTGCATTCTTTTGCTTCCACAAGTGTTTAAATGGCATTGGGAGCCCCGCTTCCGAGCTCAGCTGCGGGCAGAGAGCGCTCAGAATAGCAGGTAACAGATGCCGGCTCCGAGCGCTCCCAGTCTCCCCCCGCCCCCCCCCCCGTTTGTGGAGACGCCGTCTTCCCATTTTTGCTCAGATCTTTGAAGTTCTACCACAGCCGTGACAAAATGATGACTCATACTTAAACACAGTCATCATGTCATCCACGATATTAATACCGCGGTGACATTGCCGTAAGCCCTGCGCCTTTCAGAGGAGAAGGTTCCCGAGAGCGTTCTGCCCCCGTCCTCGGGACCACAAAGGGCAGCGCCGGCACCAGGCAGTGTTCATTGTGCAGGAGGGCGCCGCCTGCATCCTGCGAGCCGCTCAGATAAGCAGCTGTCAGCAGGGAGGGGGCTGCGGGCAGGGGGGGAGGGGAGGGAGAGGCCGCTGTTATCAGGAGGGATGGCTAGCCTTTAGCTGCTGCCCTGATGTCTTATCTCAAGTATGCTCCCGTCTTGCACGTTTAAAAATCGCCCTTAAAAGAGAGAAACGGGAGCAGGGCTCAAGTTCGGCCCTAACACCTGCCTGCGCCCCCTCCCCCACCCCCAGCGCCCCAGGAGCGTCTAACTTAGCCCCATGGGAAGACGGGATAGGTCCCAGCCAGGCTCCCGGGGGTGCCAGCCATCACCTGGAACCCTGCCAACCGCTTCCCCCTCGGGCAAGGGCCCCCTACCCTCAATAAAGAGAATAAGTTTGTTTCAGTACGTTTATTGTCAAAAACTCAAAGGTGCAGCAGCATAATCCTTCCAAAGCCCGAGCGCCGCCGGCCGCTAGTACACAGCGGTGCAGGCGCTCCGTGCGTCGCAGCTCCTGTAACTGTCGTCCAGGCCTCGCCCGCCTGGCCTTTCCCCTCCTTCCTGCCGGGAGAGCGCAGGCTGCTGAGTCACGCCTGCCCGGCCGGTCCCGGCCTTCCCGGCCCCGCGGCCAACGGCCCGCCTCCGGCCTTCCGGGGCAAGCGGCCGCGCCCCACACTCGCGGAGTCCCGGGCCGGGGGCCAGCCTCGCCCCCGCCGCCGCCGGCGGCCCCTCCTGCAGGTGACCGGCCCTCCTCGCTGCTCTCCTCGCAGCGCTCCGCTCCGGCGCCCCACCTCCGAGGGCGCGTCCACAGAGCCAGCCGCGCGCTAGGCGCCCAGGGGCGTCACCACGTCGTTCAGACCAAGGCCCCCTCCGGGCTGTCACTCGGGGAGGGTGATACTGGGCACCCAGTCGTTGACGCTGCGGCTCTCCTCGCAGAACAGGTTGAGCTTCTCCAAGGCGGGGTCCTTCCACGCGTCCTCATTGGGGTTCTGCGGGCAGAGCGCGGAGGTCAGCCTGGCTGGCCGGCCGCCGGCCGCGGCGGGGCGACCTCGGGGCGGAGGCGACACTCACCGAAATGAGGATGCAGTGCAGGTCTCCCGACGCGGCCGCCTCGTCGCCCGCGCCCACGATCGCCGCCAGCCGCTGCACGTCGCCCACGCGCACGATGTCGATGTCGTTTTCGCAGCAGAACGCCTGGATGAGCGTAAAGTGGATCTGCAGCGCGATGTCGCCCTCGTCCTCCTCATCGGCGGCCAGCACGCAGAAGGTCACGTTGTCGGGGTCCCTGCGCGGACGGGAGGGGGCGGTGAGGGCGAGGCGGCGAGCCCGGGGTGCCCCCGCCGCCGCCGCCGCCCCAGCCCCCAGTCGCCCACACCCGGGGCCGCGTCCACACTCACACATTCAGGACTTTGGCGGACTCGTAGACGCCGGCGGTGAGGCAGCCCTGGCGCTGGGCCGACAGCAGCAGCTCGTGCAGCGCTTTCCCGGCGCCCTGCATCCTGCGGACGAGCCAGCGCGGTGAGCGGGGACCAGCCAGAAGGCGCGGCGGGATCCCCAGCCCCAGGGACGCACCCCGGACTCCCCGGCCCCAGAGACGCACCCCCCAGGCGCTCCGGCTCCCGCCCAGCGGCTTCCCATCCGCGCGAGTCCCGGAAGGTGGCCTCCCGACCAGCTGTGGCCAGTACAGCCCCAGGCTCCCCGCGCCCCGAGACTTCGGCGCCCGGTGCCAACCCACCTGGCGGTGCTTTCGGGAACCGTGTCTTGGCCGCGGATTTCCTCCAGAGTCATGATTCGGTCGGCGAGCAGCTAGCTAGTTATCCAGGAAAGGAGCGAACGGGACGGACGCAGCGGGGACCGGGAGGCTGGGCCACCCGGCGAGCGCACGGCTGGCAAGTGCGCCCCAGCCGGCAGCGCGCCCTTAAATAGGCAGGGCCGCCCCACCGCCAGCTGGCTCTAGGCTGAGCGCCCATTGGCCGGCGCCCGCTTTCTGATGCAAATGAGGCGGCGGCCGCGGCTCGTGCCAGAAGGCCACGTGGGGAGGGGTGCGGGGGATGACAATGCCTCAAATCTGCCGCTTTTGTCCGGGTGTTACCAGGCAGACTGGAGCCTGCAGATTTCACTCGCCTTTTTGTTTTTTTTTAAGTCCTTAAAAGGAAAAAGTTAAAAAAAAAAAAAAAAAACCTTGCTTGCTAATAGGACGGTGTAATTTGTGAAATGCACCTTTAGAGAAACGAAAGATTTTTGGGGTGTGTGCATTTATTTTTGTTGCTACCTTTCTATTTTCTTCTTTCCTTTTAAATTTGAAGTTTGGAGACTGTTGCTTTTCAACCGGAACTTAAAGTATAAAACACCCAGCTCGGGCTTTCAGCTTGCAAAGGGCCTCGGCACAGCCGCCTCCGGCGACAGAGCGGCCAGAGCGCGCCGGCCAGGCCTCCGAGCACGCTCCGCGCCCGGCCCCGCCGCGCCGGAGGGTCCCCGCCGACCTCCCCGCCCGCGGCCAGCTCCGCGCTGCGGGGCGCTGGGACGCGCGAGCAGATTGCGGCCGGCGCACGCGGCTCGTTTGCATTTCTATGGAGAGTGCACAATAGCAAGGGTCTGGCGTGTGGCGGTTTGCAGGAGGGACAATCCAGGCTTTCTCTTCATAGCGACACTGTCCACCTGCCACAGGGTGGGGCTGCTAGGGCCCCGCCGCGCGTGGGGGTCGGGCCACGTGCCGCTCCTGCGCCCCTCGGGGAGCATCCCCTCCAGGGGCGTCGCTTTGCATGTGATTCCGCCCCCGCCGGGTCCTTCCACCTGGCTCAGCACCCTCTCTCTACGCAGCCAGGTGCGCTCCGCTGGGTCCGGGGCTCGTGTCCCCTGGAGCTTGAAGAACGCAGCTCGGAATCCCTTTCCCGGGGCGCCACCTACAGGCTGTTCAGAAAGACTCGTTCCCCCCCCCCCATCCCACCCCAACTTTCATTGGCCTCTAGAGGGTTGGCCCTGACGGGTCCGCCAAGCTCCAACCCAGCTGCGCATTAATGGAAACCAGAGGAAGGGCTGCACGACCCACCCCGGGGTGGGGGAGATGAGGACAAAAGGCGACTCCGACCCAGTACTGACGGAGGCAGAGCCCAGATCTCTTAGGCTATTTTGAAATGTTTCCCAATTATAACAGCTAAAACCAGAAGAGGTAAACAGCCCCTGCTGTAGTGCCACCATCGGGGACCGTGCCCCAGCCCTTGCACACCGCCGGCGGAGGCATCACTTCTGCTGTCGCGCTGCAGTGCCCCTCACGCCCCTTTCCTGGGTGAGGTCCTGGAGCCTGCGCGGGGATTCGCCGCAAGCCCAGGCGCGGCGCAAGCCTGGAACTTCTAGAAAGAGGACGCGGAATGAGCCGGCGGCCTGCACACCCCCCAGTGGACTAAGACGCGCTTCCGGGATCCCAAGAATCCTGTGTGGCTCACCTCCCGTCCCAGAAATCCAGGGGTCTCCTAGTGGTGGCTCCAGGCAGCTGCCAGCTCAGGTGCGGCCGCCTCCTCTCCTTCCTACTGGCGGTGTGTGGAATGACGGCCTTGTTATAAAACGTTTATTGTTAAGCGACTGAGGTTGAGGTATAGATCTTTGTCTTCGTATTAAATTATTTTTTAATGTATTCATTCCAGGTCCCCAGGAAATGCTGCAGATAGAACTTCGTCACATCTTACCCCAGCCTCCCCAAGTTATAACAATACGAGTCTGCTGGGGCATCAGGTCTTAGCTCCTCCTCCTACAGGAAGGCCACTGGACAGGCCTGGCTGGGCAGGGGACTTGGGGGGGGGGGGGAGAAGCTTCCAGGTGGCACTGAGCCAACCTGGAGGAAGAGCGCTGATTGACAAGCCCTTGGGGCCATCCTCCTTTGCTCACATTTTTAAGGTATTCCATTTCAGGAAAACCTCCTTTCTGGTACGCGCAGGATACGGCTTCGCGTGAATTGATTAGTCCAGTCCAAACGGCCGCAGACCCTCATCTGGGAGAGAAACGTTCTGTCTGGAAGCAAATTTGGCCCTCCACCGACACAGCCAGCACCTTGCGGTCCAGACCAATGCAGGTGCTGTTGGGTCCGCCGTTTCCTGCCTGCCAGAGGGACCACAGGGAGGGTGGGCAGTGCCCTCACCCGTCCCGGCTACCTGCCCCGGGGAGACCACACGCCCCTGCTGCTCCCAAGCCACGTTCAGCCAGTGGCTCAGCCGGCCGGAGCCCCAGGTCCTGGGGTGCTGTCGTGTCACCCCAACTCCCCGTCATGGCACCCCCAAGCCTTCCTGGCCCTTAATAATGCGGGTGGTGGTGACGGTATTAGACACACATCCTCAGGGATGCTGTGTTTTACAGGCCCTTTGGCGGGTGCTTGGGTGGCTCAGTCGGTTAAGCCCCCGACTCCTGATTTCAGCTTAGGTCATGATCTCTGGTTTGTGAGACGGAGCCCAACATGGGGCTGCCAGTGCGGGGCCTGCTTGGGATTCTCTCTCCTTCTCTCTCTGCTTATGTTCTCTCTCTCAAAATAAATAAATATTTTTTTAAAAAAGACCCTCTGGAAATGTTATTTAACTGTTTTCGCGAGCACATTCTTTCTCACGGCCTGAGCACGACGTTGGAGAGTCATCCCTCGCTGGGGGGCGGGAAGAAGTGGGCTTCGAGCGGGCAGCAAACCTTACGAGACAGTCCTTGCCGCGATTTCTCAGCCGGTTACGCGTAGCGTGAGCGCGGTGTCCTGGACCGGCGAGCTGGCCAGAGGCCGCGGGACACGGACAGGCTGCCCCCGGCCTGTGGCCCGTCTCAGGGACAAAGTCAGGGCAGCCTTTCCAAACCGGCTGCTCTCACGGAAACTCTGCTTTCCCAGCTTCTCTTAGAAAATAGGAAGATTTGGCCCCCAGGTGCATGTGGTCCCCCCGCCCCCATGGTAACTGTCAGCGGGGGGGACACGACAGGGGCCCCCAGACTAGGTGGCCCCTCTCCAGCGCATCACCGTCCCCACCACGCCTCTCTGAGGACACCCAGCTGCTCTGCTCCTTTACATCATCTGCTTGACCCCTTGCAAACTTCAAAAAGAAACACGTCTGGGGCACCTGGGGGGCTCAATCAGTTAAGCGTTCGACCTTGCTCAGATCATGATCTTGCAGTCTGTGAGTTCATGCCCCACATTGGGCTCTGTGCTGACAGCTCAGAGCCTGGAGCCTGCTTCAGATTCTGTGTCTCCCTCTCTCTCTGCCCCTCCCCCGGTCTCACTGTCTCTCTTGCTTTCTCCAAAATAAATAAGCATTAAAAAAAAAAAAGTTTGAAAAGTAAAATGAAAGGGCCAGCTTCTGAAAAAGATGAGCTCGAATAGGTTAGGTGCCATTTGTGTCCCCCGCTGGGCAGGACTGTATCGCGTGTGGGCCCGGGGCTCCTGGAGCAGTCTGGGTTGACCCCCTTCCAAAGGGTCCAGGTGTTCCTCTTACCCCCTCCCCACCTTGTTTATCCAGCCCCTTCACAAGGCAGAACAGGCCTCCTGGGTTTCAAGAAAAGTGGTGGTTTTCCCCCCAAACCTCACCGACGGCAGTGTGGGCACGAGCTAGTGACAGCACTCCGCTAACTCAGGAAAGAAACCAAATCCTGTTCGAGACACACACCGATGAGCTAAAACCCAGCAGCAGCGTCTCAAAGGCGCCTGGTCCAGGGGGCCCAGGGCAGCACCGCCCCCGCCCGCCGGGAATGTGGACGGGGCGACGTCGATAACAGGTGCGACAGAACGGGAAAACGAGAAAGGGGAACCCCACGGGGCACCAGCCGGATGCCTGTGGTCAGCCCCTGTGTCAAGAGGGGTTTTCTGGAAGGACCGGTTGCTCCTGGCTCAGTGAAACCCCCTACAGGCCCTGGAGGGGCGGGGGCAAGCCATTCCGGTGCTGGGCACTTTCCCTGGTGTGAGGAAGCAATGATCTGCGACACATGTCGAAGCCACAGGCAGTAACAGCAGGTCCCACTGTGGCCACACCCCACCCCCACCCCGAGAAGCCACAGATGCGCTGTCCTTCCCGGCCTGGCCGTGTGCCTGGTCTTCCGAGCCTGGGCCCCCCCTGTGAAAAGAAGCCCTGCCCTTTGCCTCTCAGGAGCCTCCCTGGGAGTTTCTGAAGGTCGCGCCGGGTCACCATTTGGCCCACACTCCAGTTTGGTGGGCAGTGCTCTAAAATGACTTACAAATTCAGTCTGCCTTGTTTGCGTAGGGGGGAGTGGGTGGCGTGCGTTCCCATGTCACCCCAGACATGTCCCAAATGTCACGCTGCACGCCCCCGCCGCTTCCCCACGCCCCCCCGCACCCAGGCTCTGTAGGCGACGAGCTGGCATTTAACTCTCCCCTCCATCAGCAGGCTGTAAGCCCCGAGCGTGCAGCGGAGTCCGCGCGTCTCCAGCCACCAACTTCCAAACCTAAAGTCCCCTCGATGTTTGAGGGACAATTCAGAGTAGCTGCATACGTACCCAGAAAAGGGCCTCTGATGCTTGGAGGTGAGGTTAGCACCACAGGCCCAAAGCCGGGTTCTGCTGCAGACTTAGCTTTGACCTTGAGCAAAAGGTTAGTGTATGACTTCAAGGTAGAAAGAGGCCCTGCCTGTCGGCCTGTTCCGTCTACAGTTCTTCAACCTCCTAAACGAGTGCCATCAAACCCGTGTTTTGCAAGGAAACGCTTGCTGGCATTTCCTCCTACGGGGGGGGGGACTCAGGGGAGGCAGGCGGTGCGCCGCGGTGGCTCTCAGAGAAGCATGACAGGCTGCAAGACGCTCTGAAGACGACCTCGTGGCACGAGGAAACGTCACATCCACTTCGGAGAAGCAAGACACAGAGCTGCGAGGCCGCAGGGGCGCGTGAACACCAGCGCTCCCGACGCCAACCGTGCAGAAGGTCCCAACAGAAATCCTGGCTCCGTCCTGCCTCGCGGGGGTGACAAAGCTTGGTCACCTTCTTCTTTGTGCTTCTGTGCAGTTAAAGTTCTGCAACTCCATTGTATGTGAGACAAATTCAAAGTCCTCACGAGAGGAGACTCCGCACAGGCCATCGTCCACCCGACTCGTGCTCTGGCCCGTATGGTGCCAGATCGACAAGCTGGCCACCCTCGGGCTACGCCTGGGGGGAGGGGGAGGGAGCAGGACCTCTGACTCCCGCGCTTCCCCGCCTGCCACTGGACTCAGGGCCGTTAGGTTCGCAGTGGAGAGGAAGTGGTTGTTAACTCTGGAACAGCCCAGATAATGTCTCAGGGCACAGGGAGGGCACGAAGGAGGGACAGCTGACAATCCTATGCGAGGAGGTGCCTTCCCGGGGACATGCAGGTGGCCAGGACCCCCGTGTTAGCAAGTAGCGATGGAAAATTCTTTCACTTCCCTTTTGCGAAAATGTCTGTTTCCCCCAAGTAAGTTACGGCAATAAATTGTGAAGATTGTTTCCACTGATTACATAACCCGGAATTCTAAAAATTCAAAATATTTACGTACACACAAGTTATTTTTGAGACACTTGTATGTGCAATTCCATTTTTCAGTGTTGAATTTCATCCATTAAAAAAAAAAAAAGAGCAGGGCCCCTGGTCAGCTCCGTCGGCAGAACATATGAGTCTTGATCTCCAGGTTGTGTGTTCTAACCCCATGTTTGGGGTGGAGATTACATTAAAATGCAATCTTTAAAAAATGTATAAAAAATAAAAAGAGCAGCGCAGATCTTGAGTGTGCTACCATTAGCAGTGTTGGTGTTTCAGTTTTACTTACCAGATTTTGTGTAGGGCTTGCTGTAGGTCAGGCATTTAAAAACATCGCTGACTCTTCATAATGACCCTGCTAGGTAGGTACTATTGTCACCATTGGCAGATGAGGAAACTTGGACACAGAGAGGGTAAGCAAGCTACTGGAGGTCACACAGCCAAGAGGTGGCAAAGTGCGGCTTTGAACTCAGACCAGCTGGCTCCGGAGCTTGTCGCGAAGAAGGGAGACACAAACTTATCTGTAAAACCTTTTCTAGAGCTTTTGGGGCAAACCATACGGTCCACGAAAGATAAAGAGGCTAAGTACAAAAGTTTTGAAAACCTGCCTGGCTCTCTCTAGGTGCCCTGACCCGGGTGCCTGGCGGGATAGCGTGATTGCAGGGCGCCATCTTGTGGTCTCAAAGAACACAGCTTCCAGCTCTGCCAGGCGCCCCTTGGTTCTCACCTGCACCCTTGCATGGTTCCCGGCAGCCCACGGGCTCTGGCCACACACGCTGACCACGCGCAGAACCAGCGGCCCCTGACCCTGTCCTGCAGTCCACCTGTTTGCCACAGGCATTGTGGACCGCCCGCATCGGGGGGAGCAGAGCCGACCCCCAGGAACGTGTTGGTGGTGATGCCCCTACCCACTGAACAGGTGGAAAAAGTGAGGACCAAGGTCCCACAGCGAGAGAGGGATCTGGGGTCCTGGCCGCCCCCCGCCACACCTCCTGCACACCGCGGCCACACCCGCGGCCAGGACCCGGACCGCCTCCAAGCCGCAGCCCTGAGCCCCAGCCCCAACAGCACCTGCTTCCCAGGGGAAGCCCGGCGGCCGGGACACCTGCTGCCCTTCAAATCGGGGCACCGGGCCCCTCCCCAGAACCTCCCAGAACCTCCCCAGAACCTCCCCGCGGCTCCGGCGTTCTGAATCCCCTCAGCAACCACGACCAGCCCTGACGCCTCACTTTTTCATGCAGACTCACAGGCAAATCTAAACCTGAAGGGACCTACGGGTAGCTTTCTCCAAACCGCCGCCAATTTTGGACACACAGGGACCCCGTGTGCCAGAGGAGGGTGGCTCCGTGGCTGGTGCGCCCGACTTGCCGCCTCCACCCGCGAGTCCACGCTCGATGGTAACAACAGGCTCCCACAGGGCCGTCCCGCCAGAGTCCCTGCCCAAGGGACACCCTAGTGGCCCAGCTGCTTGCCCCGCCCCACCCCGACATCTCCTCCAGGGCACAGCAGCCCGGGGCCACCATGTCCCCCTGCGGACGATTGTGTGTTTGTGGCTGAGTGCGCTGCTCAACACAGCATGTCGGGCCAGCAGAGCCCAGCTACCCCCGGTCCACTCCACTCTGCCAGGCAGCTGAGATATGCTGTCACCTTCCAGAGTGCAATCCCCTTTGGGGACCCGGTGACCCAGAAACCATGGGGGTGTGGGGACGCGTGTGTGGAGCCTTCCGAGACTGGCTCCGAGAAAGTGCAACCATCCGCCACGTGGCCTGCCCTCGGAAGCCAGTGTCACCCGGGGAGGTCAGCTTGGAGGTCCTCCCTGCTCCCAGAACAGGACAGGGGTGCTCCCTGCTGGCAGGGCAGCCGTCCTCCCCACTCCTAGGACAGGGGTCTTTCATCCCCGCTTCCAGACGGCGCTCCCTCCATGGCTGAGCTGCGGACAGTGTCCTACGGATGGGATGACCATGTGCCCCCAGAGCTCTCCTATGCTCAGAAGGAGGAAGGGAAGGCAGGATGCGGCTCCACCCCAGCCATGATCAGTAGTTGAGCGCCTACTGTGTGCAAGGCGGTGTCCCCAGGCTTGGATGTCAGGAAGCCCAGGGTCCAGGGGGGCAGGGAAGGCAGAGCACCCAGCGAGCACCTCCCGACCCCGCTGGCCATCACCCTCTCCCTCTGCAGCCCAGACAGGAGCCGTGCCTCGGACACCAGACTTACCTGGCCACAGACCCCCTGTGTGGACCATAAAATCTGGGTTCCGTGGGTCGCAGGCTGGGGGCCCCAGCGTCTCCCAGCCCTAACACTGAAAGGGGTTCACACACGCACAAAGGATAGCACTTCTCCATGCGGCATCCGCACCCCGACCTTCTGGAGGAGAGACTCCGGGTGAGCCAGGCAGCCGGCAGGGGGTCCTGACGCCTGCTCCCGCCTGAGAAGCCCTGGATTCGGGAGTTGCACAGCAATCCACATGGAAGCTGGGCTCCGGCGGGAAGGTCCTCCAAAGGCAGCGAGAGGAGTAAACGACTTCAGGTTCGTCCCTGGAGCCGGCGGTGGGTGGGTGAGAGGTCACAAGGCCAAGCCCAGGGTGCTCTGCGGGGAGACCGAGCGCCACCGCCCCCTGCAGGGCCCCCAGGGCCACAGCCCTCCCTCCAGAAGCCCATCACCCCGGACTCAGGGAACGCTGGGACGGACATTTGGCGCCCTGTCACCGCGCAGGGACAGAGCTGTGTCCTCCCGTGTGGTGAGCATGGCAAACATCAACCTGAGACAGGCGGAGCCAGCCAGGAGTTGGAGCCAGACCCCAGGGTCCCCTGCAGCGAGAGGCCTGTACAGAGAATGTACAGGGGTGAGAGGCGGAGCTGAGCCGCCTCCCTCCGCCTGTCCCCCTGCATATTCAGGACGCAGACATCGCCACCAGACCCTGCCCTCACCCCGCGCGGGCTGCACATGCTCTGATGGAATTTTTATTGCTGGAAATGGAGCCAAAGTAAGCAGAAGTAACAGGGCACCCCTGTACCCCATGTCAGCTGCTCAGGTCAGGCCCAGGGGACAGGCTGAGGCTGAGACCAGCCGGCCGCTCCCCACTGGCCACACCTCTCTCTCCTCCAGGGCAAGGGACGGCCACTTCCTCACCACGGCCAGGCATGGACATTAAAGACAAAGTCAAATCTAGCACCTTCCTGACTGTGTCAGCCTCAGCTGAGGGTGAGGGGTCTCTCCACCCCAAATTATATGACTCATTGAGAGTCTCTGCCTTTAACCCCAGGGCTCTGATGTTTGGGGAGAGTTTCCCATGATCCCCGGCCAAATGCACACAGCAGCGCTAACTCCAGCTTTCCGAGGCTCTTTGGGAAGCACAGGCATGTTTGCACCAGCGAAGGCATGGAAGGGGGACCGAGGGGCACAGAGGACCCAACACTCTGGCCCAGAGCCCCTCCCTCAGTCAACAGTGAGTCACCATCCAGAACACACGTGACTGGGTTGTTCCTGGGATGTGGTTCCGTGGACAGCATCCACGTCCCCTCCCATCTTGGAACATGGAGAGGTTGTGGCTGTTCACCTGAGTCCCGACTGGGACAGCCTCTCTCTGAGTTGAGAAGGCCCTTCTGTGAGTGACTCCCATTCTCTCGAGGCCCACAGCAAGGATAACAGAAACAGGACATGGGCTGAGCACATCTGCCTGGGTGTGACGCACTGGACACGGGGGTGTTTGTTACCAGCCTGTCCTGACTCACACAGATGTGTGCCACTCCTGGCCGCCCGGGGCTGGCTCCCGTGGGCCTGTCCGCGTGGCGCCCTCCCCACACCACTGCGGCCTTGCGCGGTCTCCTCCTGGGCCGCCAGCGGTCCCAACTGCAATTAGGGTCAGCAGGTCTCCTAGAGGAAGTGGGTGACACCCGGTGGTAGGTGCACAGAAGACACAAGTGTCCTCACAAGGGAGCCAGGCCAGCTCAGCCCCACCTTCTAGCTGTGGAGGAGGAGGACCCCCTGCAGCGCGTACACCACGCACTCACTGTACAAACACACCCGAGGAGCGTCCTCTTCCCGGGGAGGAACCTTGTGCCACCGGCAAGAGTCCCTGCTCCCGGCCTTCCCGCGGTCTGTCCTGTGAGAATCCACACCGCATTTCTCCAGACAGGCCGGCCACGCCGGCCACGCCATCCACACGGGCCACGCCGGCCACACCAGCCACATGGGTCACGCCGGCCACATGGGTCACACCAGCCACACGGGTCACCCTGGCCACATGGGCCATGCCGGCCACACTGCCTCTGGGAGCATCACAGTGATGCCAGCTGCTCACAGAGTCACAGAATGAGACAAGACTGCCTCTGGCCGGGTGGACCCCTTCCCCCCATGCTGTGGGGTTCAGGGGGAGGGGCTCCAGAGAGCATCAGGTCAGTGTGTGCTCACACTTGCCCACCGGCCACTCCCATTTCAGCTGCAGGATGGCCATCGGGCACAAGCCTTCACCCTGTGGGAGCAGATGCTGCCTTCAGGCAGATGGGGTCAGAACTGAGCTGAACTGCAGGACACCCGCTGCGTATTGGTGTGGGGGTGGGCCACACATGCATTAGACCTGGGGTCCAGTCCTCAGGCTATAAATCAGCAGTCACCGAGACAGTGTGTGCTGGGGTCTGAGAAATTGACCCGCTCGGATAGCTAATGAGTTTCTGACATGATCACCTTGTCAGCAAGCGGCGCCGACCCAGTTAGCCAGGACCATGCAGAAGCAAAACAGACCAACTAAGTCAACCCCTACCTCACAGAACCAGAAAGATTCACTTGAACTGGGTCATGGATCTACATGTAAATGCTAAAAGGATGAACCTTTAGAGGTAAATAATAGGAGAAAGTCTTGGGTCGCCCAGAGTTAGACAAACGTTTCTTAAAATGGACCCCAAAAGCATAAACTGTATATTTTAAAACTTAGTAAATTATATTTCATCAAAAATTAAGAATTTTTACTCTTCAAAAGACACCATTAAGCCAAATCAAAAGACAAGCCATAGACTGTGGGAAAATGTTTGTAAAACATACAACAGCCTTCTAGCTACAATATGTAAAGAGCTGTTACAAGTCAATAATGAAAAAACTCCAATTTTTTTAAAAAAGGGCAAAAGATTTGAACAAGCAGTTCACCAAAGAAGCTAACAGGGGCCAATAAAAGATTCTCAGCATCATTAGATGTGACAGGAACGCCAAGGAAACCCACAATGAACTATAATTTACGAGACCAGAGTGACAAGACCAGTCATACAAAGCGTTGGTGAAGGGGTGGGGAGAGCCCAGAGCCCCCAGACACCGCTAGAAGGAACGGAAAACAGCCGCTTCGGAAAAGCAGAGTGCGGGCTGCACGTCCTGATCTGCTGACTCAGCAGTCGCCCGGAGTGCGTTTCTCAGCAGAGATGAAAACAAGTGTCAGCACCAGCATGGGGCGTGAACATTTAGCACAGACTTACTCCTAAGACAGGGCAGACCTGCTCCTAACGTCCCAAAGCTAGATACAAGGTGAATGCCTGCCCCGGGGAGTGGGTCCGCGCATTGTTGTCTGTACCCCTGTAGACAAATGCAGTTCCCCAATGAAGGATCCTAAGAGCATTTCGCTCTGGGGAAAAAAGGCAAAGGCGGACAAATCACGAGGAAAAGCTAGCGACACAGCAGATCTGTGGTTGGTGGTCACCGGAGGACTGGCTGCAGAAAGGCAGGAGGGGACTCACTGGGGTGATGGAAGGGTTCCCGCACGACGGAGGGCTGGTTACAAGACTCTACCCATTTCTTACTCTCTGCGCCGTGTGATTTACATGGGCATCTCATGTGTGTAACTTATACCCCCATAAAACTGGCCAAATACATAAAGAGGAGAAAAGAAGTATCTTTTTTAAAGCATTCTTTTTTTTTAAAGTAATGTCTATGCCTAATGTGGGGCTTGAACTCAATTCCCCAAGATCAAAATTGTCATGCTTTACTGACCAACCAGCCAGGAGCCCCTAAAGCAAGTTCTTAATTTAGGGCCACTTTGGAGAACGTTAAAAGGAGGACAATGGTTTGAAGATCAGATTGAATTTGGAACTTCTAACCTAACAATGAATCAGCAGTAATTTGATTCGGGGCAGGAAGGGGGGTGCGGGGGAGGGGGGGGGTGGAACCAAAATTGGGGACGCAGCACCACCTAGTGGCCCAATTGTGCATTTACACTTTGATAATCTTGTGGAAGATAACCTGTGTTACAGGCTTGGACTCAACTTGCCTAGTCAAGGTTACTAAAAAGTGTTTCTAGTAAAAATTTTACCAAAAGTAACTTAATAACATTTAATACATAATAAGTAAAAAGTCAAGAAACCTAAAAAGAAGAAAGTATGGCGAGCAACAACCAAAAACCATACTTCAGAGATATTTTCATCTTCATTAGAAACAAAACAAAATTGCCTGTTGCCACGATTATTTAACATTTTTCGGGAAGTTTTAGCCAATGCAGAAGATTAAAAAATAAATAAAGCAGGAGAAAGACATGAAATTATTTCAAAGGAGGAAATAACATGACTGCAATTGGAAGGCGATGGCGTGATGTACTTAAAACACAAGATGAGGGAGACACGCTTGTCTTTCCTCCGCCCTGAAAATGGCGCCAGTGATCTGTGAGGGTCACCTGTCTGCACCTCCGGAGATATGCAACTAAACAAAGTATCCAGCCCTTTTTAAAGTTTCAGGCATCACTCTGGAGTTAAGTAGGCCAACTCAGAAGAACCCCCAACCTGGTGAGGTGATCCAGGTCCAGTCGACCAACTTAAACTGACCCCCAGGAAGACTCTGGCTCCTGAGTCTCCAGCCCTGCTCCAGCCACACCCCGGAAGCTGGCTGGTCTGGCAGGGCAGAAGTTTGAGGAAGCACCAGTCCAGTAAGACAAACTGTCCCTGCTCTTGGCCATCAGACTGGCAAATGTTGCCCCGGAAAGCTGGAAAAACAGCAAAAAGTTCCTTTTTACGTTCACCTTCCTCTTGCGGCTAAAACCTTCTGTTGGTATTTGATTGTCTCTGATCTGGGTCCTATTTGTAAAAACAGGGCACTGTCTATGGAAGATTCTGTTACACTAACTCTTCTCTGGTATGCTACGCTCCTTAAAAGTAGGGCTGGCTCTCCGGTGCCATAAGGAATATAACTGGATATGTGTAACCCCTCTGAAACACAATCTGTCCTCTCGTGCCTGGGAAAACACACAAAGCCATCTACTTGGTCTATGGAATCATTCTGATTTTAGTCTAGGTCTGCAATCTCCCCATCAACAAGTTCCGGACCTTAATCAATCTCCTACCATTGTTTCTCCTTCCCAGGCAGCAGTGTCCTTTTTAGAGGGACTAAATAAGTTTGTCAGTAATCGTAGTCTCCCCTCCTTTTTTGTGAATATCGGTTTGATTCTTGGAGCCATGCTAATTGTCTTTTGTCTCTTTTTAGTCTCCTACACAATACTAAGCAACGAAGTCTGTGAAATTTCCACTGAATTACATACTCTTCATTTACAAAATAAGAAAGAGAGAATCCTGGGAGCCACACTGGCCTTGCTGGATGACAAGGTCACAGTAAGGAACCGGTAGACGTTGCACGGCTCCTGCCACAGGGGCAGAAACTGGTGTCTCCTTCCACTGCTCATGTAAAATTAAGCCTGTTGCTATTGATTAGGCCTCACATGTTCCAAATCAGACCAATATTCCCCAGATACTGTAAGGATGCAGATCTGATTCAAGTTTCCCCTCTGACCTTGAAGGCCAGCTAACACCATTAACATTTCTGGGGGCGAGACTAAAGATGGAGGTTAAGACTAGTCCTGCCCTACATGAGGGTCCCAGTCACGCCCTACGTGAGGGTCCTGGGTCCACTCTGTAATTGGTTACTGTCAATGATGTGATGCTATAATGATTGGACCCCTGTACGTGTGTCACAATTTCCTGTAACTCCCCTTCCCAAACTCATAAAAGACCCTGCCCCGCCATGTTCGGGGCTCTCAGCACGGATCCACCGCGCAGGTAAAGTCTGTGAGCCCGAGCTTAGGCTTGGCCAGCCTAAGCCCGTAATAAAACGGCCCTGTGCTTTTGCATGCGTGACTGGGTCTCCCTGGTCTCTGGTTTTTGGGGGTGATATTAAAATCTGGGTACAACAATACCTCATGGGAAGAAGCATATTCCCACCTCTGTGAAGAGGAAGTTAAACAAGGCACTGCAGAACTCTGTTGAGCTTCACAAACTTAAGACAAGGAAAATAAAGGGGGTTAAAGAACACAAAGATAATGTTTACCCTGGCCCGGAGAAAAAGCCTAACTTGGGAATAAGAAACAAACAAGAGCCAGGCACAAGTTACTGCGCATACATATGCTAATTTGGTGCCCATTGTGAGGATGGGTAAGAGTAGTTACAACTTAAACTTCTATGCAAAGGCCGCTCATCTAGGGCGCCTATGGCGCTTACACCTTCAACATCAAAGAACAAGGTTGACAAAAGGTTTACTTACTAACTATGGCGAATGCGTTCTTCCTCCTGGGAGCCAGACAGAATGCCTCCCAGCCCTGTTTCTGCCTGAATCTTAGCGTCATTGTTATAAAATGTGTTTGCTATCTGCTTCTCACTGAAAACATCCTGCTATCTTCTTAGTTGTAAGACTTACACCGGTTCAAACAAATGTGTGTTCTCTGCTTTTCACTGAGAATATCCTGTCATCCTATGATGTGTAAGTTACCTTGTTGTAATTAGAATAGTTCTGAAGAAATGCCTCTGTAAAACCTGCTTCTGCACCCTTTTCAAAGCACCTTTATCACTGAGAATTATTTGTAAAAATTCCACCTTTGGATGTCATAAGCCTATAAATAAAGGCCCAAAACCTGGCGAGAGAGAAGACGATGAGGCCGAGGCCGGGAAGATGATGTCAAGAAAGAAAAGAAAAAAAAATACACCCACACATGACGAATCATCATAAAGTCCTTACAGCGCATTAGGTGATCAGATTGTAGGATGGAGGATAGAAAGTAACAGCTTTTCTACAGCAGCGATCAGAGTATCAGCTACGCTGAGGGGAAGACTCTAGCAATACAAAATGCCCGCAGATAATCCCAAAGCCAACGCACGGTGCCCGAGGAAGAAAGCTATCAGCATGTACTAAATGGAGCATTAGAAAGCTTATACGGTGAGACATATACCATTTCTTGATGGAGAAACTTCTAGAATATACATGTCCCTTCTCTTCAATTTATCTTATTTATTTTATGGAACTTCAGTCGTATATACATGTATGTAGGATTTAGATTAACTTCAACTATATGAAAAATGCCCACAGCAATACTGTCACCATTTTTACTGAAGTCCCGCATCACTGAAGTTATTCCAGATCCTCACATGTACATGGCCGGAAACAACGGGCCACATGGTGTTGCCTTTTTTTCGTTGTATGCTGAATGCATCTTTTGCAACTTGCCTTCTTTTTTTAAAAAGTTTTTTAATGTCTTTTATTTATTTTTTGAGAGACAGAGAGAGACAGTGCGAGCAGGGGAGGGTGAGAGAGAGAGGGAGACACAGACTCTGAAGCAGGCTCCAGGCTCTGAGCTGTCAGCACAGAGCCCGACGTGGGGCTCGAACCCACGAACTGCGAGATCATGACCTGAGCCAAAGCCGGACACTTAACCGACTGAGCTACCCAGGAGCCCTGTAACTTGCCTTCTTTAATAACATTTTTTATTTTTGAGAGAGAGAGAGAGACAGAGGGCAAGTGGGGGAGGGGCAGAGAGAAGGAGACACAGAATCTGAAGCAGACTCCAGGCTCTGAGCTGTCAGCACAGATTTCTAAATCTTTCGTTTCCATTACCTATATGTTTCCATAATTTTTGTCCCGAGGGATATATGCCAAATGTTTCATTGTGTGTAACTGCTGTCCCCACCTCGTGTGCTCTGTGCCTTTGGAACATTGATGGAATCACGTTCTGCACCACTGTCCAAGGGCACCTCGTTCTCCGGTGGCTCCTGGAATTCAGTCTCTGTGTTTTGACTTATTTTCATTAAGGGACATTCTGGTGATCAGTAATGTTTATCCATGCAGTTTTATGATTTAAAAAGTAACACTGATCAACTAGAAAATTAGAAACTTGTAGAGAAATAAGCCCGGTCACCCTGATCTGCATGCGAGCTTCGGGGGCCAGACCCCAGATGCGCCCCCGGCACCCGCAGGTGAGAGGGCCAAGGGTCCTGCTCCAGGAAGGAGGCCCCAGGGCTTCCTAGGCACCTCCAGGGGGCAGCAAGGTCAGAGGCCGCTGGGAATCAGTCATCCAGGTAAAAGGGACTTCAGTTAGGACTGGGTGATAGGCTGGGATCCAGGGAAAAGCAGGCCGAAGGACCCTCGGACTCTCAGAGTCCAAGCTGCCTGGATGTTTTCCACTGAAGAGTCGATGCGTCTTCTGGGAAGTTCTCGTCACGAACAATAAAGCTGTTCCCCAGGATCAGAGTCTCCCGGAACAGGATGGTAAGGAAACAAAGGCCCCTTATGTAGACCCTAATCTCTCCCTGTGCGTGAACGTACGTAAATGTGTGTTTGCATCATAACTTGGCACAAGCTTGTCTAGTTTTTCGTGGGATGTGATTTATGACGGGTCACACGCACAGGACCAGGAACAGCGCCGGAGAGGAAAACCATCGCCTTCCTCACGGCGCGCTCCTCAACTCTGGGGCTTCGTTTCAACCAGATCTCTGTGTCCAGCACGCCCTCGGGCTCCTGGGCCCCCAGCACCCTCCCGGGTGTCAGGCCAGTGTCGCTTCCGGTTCCGAGTGCCCCCGTGATGGCTCACCCCCGCCCCCTCCTCCAGGACGTGGTCACAGGGAGCACGTCAGTGACGTCAGGCCCACGGGGGCAGCTCCTGAGGGTCCTGGGTGCTCCCAACGGGGCGCAGGCTGCACACTGTTGCTCACACCATGGGAGGCACATGCCTGGAATGAGCACAATCAAGGTGTGTGTGTGTGTGTGTCAAGCCCTGGGTGTGTCTGAATTTTACTGGGGTTGGTGTGGAAATCAGTGCAGAGCCCTCATCGAGGGAGTGAAAGTTTCCCTATCTCTTTGGATGAAAAGTTGGGATCTTCACACTCTGACAAGTACAAGTGTCACGGGTCTCACAACGAATACCGAGCTTTGACACGTTGGTGACAGTTGTCTGGTCCCAGCACGTTTTCGTGTCTGGGGAGCTGCATTGGTGTCATGACCAAGCCCGTCTGGTGCTCTGGGAAGGCTCAGGGCTATGAGGCGCTCCTGCCCAGGCTGCAGGCCATGAGCCCCCAAAGACACCCCGGCCCAGCCGCCCAGGGAGCCCCAAATGGCCAACAGGTTGTCCCTCAGCACAGCAGGCAGAAGGTTGTGACAGTGGCCACCAGGACACCATCAAGTGTTTGACCTCAAAGAACCACAGGAGATGCAGCGTGTGAGGAGGTCTGAGATCCCAGGAAGTGGGGAGAATCTGGGGAGAAAGCCACCCCAGTGTCACCTCCACATGGCAGGGACCCTGCAGCCCCAGCACCCGGGCATCTCTGGGCTCCCAGCTGCCTCATGTCTGCAGGCTGTGTGGGGTCTGGGAGGACGTGGACCCTCCGGGAAGGACTGTCTGCCCGTCCCCTGAGTCCGGGAGCGGAGGCCACTATGATGTCTCTGCCCGGGTGCTCATTAGCAGTGATGAGTGTCTGTTGGTGGTTGGGTCCCAGACTGGGAAAAGCCGTAGAGAAGGCCCCACTTTTTGGGCGGCAGACCAGCCTCTGCAGGGCACTGGGCAATAGACCAGATGTTCCTCTCGCTTCCTGTCTTCAGAGCCAAAGACAGGGCCGGGTCCTGGCACCGTGAGCACAGCCCGCTTGTGGCCAGGACGGAAGGAGCATGTGCCGGGTCGGGCTCCCGGGGCTGGTCTGCCGGCCACGTCCTCTGTCACAGCGCGCACTGTACCGGGACAAAGGTGCGGCCCTGCCCTTCCAGTAGCACACGCTGGTGCTCTTATGCCCTAAAGCTGTTTACAATCTCCATTTTCACCTGGCACCTAGAACCTGCAGCGGGTCGTGTGTCAGACAAAACTGACTCCCAGGTGCAGAGTGGGAGTCGGCCAGCAGTGAGCGCCGACACGCCCGGGGCCTCGAGCACTGGCTGCAGGTCCCCGGCAGCAGGGACAGTCCCCGCAGCGGCTGCGAGCCCCAAGAGGACACCCTGCAAGACTGGGCCGCGAGGCGCGTGCTCGTCTCTCCGGCTGCTTCCTCGCTCCTCCGGGCATCGCCTCCTCATCTCAGACTCCAAGCTCCAGAGAGGCGGACGCCCGATGCTCCTCTTCCCCTCAGGGTCCAGGGCTCCCCAGACACGGCCGGGGCACAGGGACGGACTGCACCCAGCCCATGCACCCTCTCTTCTGTCCCCTGTGCGCCTGCCCCCCTCCAGCCGTCCCTGCCCCACAGTCCACTTCCTAGTGGTCATTCCCTGCGGAAGGAGGTTTCACAAAGCAGCTGTGAGTTTGGTCATTTTTCAGTTTTACTGCGTATGCTTTGTATTGTCTGTAATCTTTTTCCATGAAGAAAATAAGCTTTTCCTCTGATGTCAGAGGCCTTGGTATGTTAGCTTGTCCCCCTGAGGACAGCTAAGAAAGCTGAGAAAACTGAAAGGTGGGGCTCGGGCAGCACAAAGCAAACAGGCTGGGGAGCACCTTGATGGAGCTCAACCCCCAAGAAGCCGTATGTCTTGCCTGGCTCAGCTTTTCCACCAGGCTCCCAGGGGGATAGTGTCCGGAAGCACCTTCGGGAGGTGATCCAGGTAAGATGAAGGCGAGAGGCTGAGCCCACAATGGGAGAAGGGGCCCCAGAGCCCGCCCGCCCCTCTCCACCACGTGAGGACACAGCCACCGGCTCATCTGCCAGCGGGAGAGCCCTCACCAGGGCTGACCCCGCCCCACGCTGACCTCCAGGCCCATGATGAATAGCCGAGTTGTGGGACCAGCCCAGTCTGCCGTTAGCTATGGTGGCCTGAGCTAAGACACCTCTTCAAACCATTCTTTTTCCCTTTCTCAGCTCTTCCCTCCTCCACCCTTCTTCTCCTTAATATTCCATCCAGTCTTATGCTCCTTGCTCCTAATTATCTCAGTATGTCTGCACAGCGACCACCATCTCTGGGCCTGTGTAGGGTAGGCGGGTTCCCCGCCGGCACACACCTCCTTGCCTTTTATACTCTGACCCCATTTGGACTGAACCTGATTTTTTTTGACACCAGAGTGTGTCCCCTCCGATTTTCTAGATCGACCCCAGCTCTCCCAGGTGTGATTTGCTATCCATGCTGAGTACCATCTCCTTCTTGAGCATCGCTTCAGTCCTAACCAATGTCTGTGGTCCACGTGTGGGTCCTCGTTAGAAGGTGGAGTTTAAATGGACGATGGCACTTTAAAGAGCATCCCACCATTTGCCCATTTCTTCTGTCACTTGGACTCGAGGACCACCTTGTGAGAGAGGTGCTATCTTCACTTCCAGGGCGGGAGCCCCAAGGTTTGCAGACATGAAGGTCCGGTGCTCAGGGTGTCCCCGTAGCTTGGGCTGGAGTGGGAGGGAGCACCGGGTCCCCAGATTTCTGGGGTCTTTACAGTTGATGAGGAAGACTCATTTCAGTGAATCACACTGGTCCCTCCAGAGCCAGCATTGGCCAAAAAGGCTTGATACTTGCCTATATTTGCCAAGAAGATGCCTAGAGCATGGAAGTGTTTTGTTTTGTTTTGTTTTGTTTTAACGTTTCTATTATTGAGAGCAGAGACTGAACACGAGAGGGGCAGGGAGAGGGGGAGACACAGAATCTGAAGCAAGCTCCAGGCTCTGAGCTGCCAGCACAGAGCCTGATGCGGGGCTCGAACTCACAAACCCGAGCACCGAGTTTTAAAGACCTATGGTCACGCTGTTCTGTGACCACAAGATCAATGTTGTGGTGGTAAAGCTTCAATACCTGCCTGGGCGGGAGCCCTGACCCACAGATGTCTGTGGCGTAAATGCTCCCACTGTGACCCACCTCAAGCCGCCTACATGACGTCACTGAGTCACAGCCGGGCAGGGACACAAATAGCCCACTGTTACATTTTTCCTATCACACAAATGATGCAATATACGCAATCAGGCATGGATAATAGTAGGACAATTACGAAGAGATGAGTTTGAGTATTTATTACCTTGGTTTAAGTAAAACTAAATTCTAAGCTTATATAATTTGATTTTTCATGATGGCTGTGTGTAACAGCTGACTCCCAAAGTTTCTTATAATTCCACCAGCGGCTCTTAGGTCAGTACGAGCTGGCTGCGGCACTCCATTGGCTTCGAGGGCACGCCATTGGCTCTGCGGGGAGCACGAGCCGGCTCTGTGGGCACGCCATTGGCTGCGATGTCAGCACGAGCCGGCTGCGGCACGCCATTGGCTCCAAGGGCACGCCATGGGCTCTGAGGGGAGCACGAGCCGGCCGCGGCACGCCATTGGCTGCGAGGTCAGCACGAGCCGGCTGCGGCACGCCATTGGCTCCGAGGGCACGCCATTGGCTCTGCGGGCACGAGCCGGCCGCAGCACGCCATTGGCTGCGAGGGGAGCACGAGCCGGCCGCGGCACGCCATTGGCTGCAAGGTCAGCACGAGCCGGCTGCGGCACGCCATTGGCTGCGAGGTCAGCACGAGCGGGCTGCGGCATGCCATTGGCTCCGAGGGCACGCCGTGGGCTCTGCGGGCACGAGCCGGCCGCGGCACGCCATTGTCTGCGAGGGCAGCACGAGCCGGCCGCGGCACGCCATTGGCTCCGAGGGCAGCACGAGCCGGCCGCGGCACGCCATTGGCTGCGAGGGCAGCACGAGCCGGCCGCGGCACGCCATTGGCTCCGAGGGCAGCACGAGCCGGCCGCGGCACGCCATTGGCTGCGAGGGCAGCACGAGCCGGCCGCGGCACGCCACTGGCTCCGAGGGCAGCACCAGTCGGCTCCAGCGCGCCCTCAGCTGTGCGGTCACCACAAGCAGGCTCCAGCGAGACGCTCCATTAAGATGCTCGGAACCAGGAGACACAGGAGCAAAGGTCAGGTCGCGGAAGTCGACACCAATCCAGCTGGTGGAGTCTGGGGGGCTTCTGCTGCACACGCTACCTGTAATTGCACAGGGTGGGCTGTCTCGCGGGGGAATGGCTCAGGGCGCCTCACTGGCGACACACGCCCAGTGCCTACAGAGCTCACCCCGAGAGCCTCGGGCGCCACCCGCTGCCTCCGCTGGTTTCAGACTCTGAGGCTGCACCCCGTCTCTTAGGAAGGGGTGGGAAACTGCGCCCCGGGCGGAGGTGGGGGAGTGGGACGAGAACAGAAATTATCGACGTAGAAATCAGACCTGGAATAGAGGTTCATGAAAAAACCAATTGAGAGGCATGAATTGCCACTTAGGTAAATATTTACCCCTTGTGTGCTGACGACGTGTGTGATGTACCTGATGCGCGTGAAAGGGCTTCGCCTGCTATTTATTTAAAACACTCAAGAGCCCTGATGCAGTCATCATGTGATTCTAATCAAGTGTTGAGAAGCCTTGGCGTTTGCACTCGGCGTTTCGGATTTTAGGGACACCTGATCTCAGATGCACCAGCTGGAGTGCGTTGTGTGTTTAGAGCGGTGCTTCTCAAAATCTGGCCTCAGGACCCCGCATCACCTGGGAACCGTTAGAAATACAAAGTCTCAGGTTCTGGCCCGGACTTGCTGACTCTTAACCCAGGCCAGTGTGTTTTGGTGAGCCCCAGGGGTTCCAAGGCATGCTCGAGTTTGAGAACCGTTGCTCCATGGGCGTCGTGGATGTTAGATAACGTGCCAGAGGTACCGGCCAGTTCTCTTCCTGCACTAAGCAAGCCTCTTGGATGTGAGGGGGTCCACTATGGGCGTCTGGAGATTTCTCCCCAAGCCTCTGGCTCTCCGTTAGTCCTCAGGACATTTTTCCTTCCGTCGGAAAGTGCAGGGTGGAGTCCGTGTGTGGTGGCGCTATGCAGGGGAAGGGCCAGCGATCAGACACCCTCTGGGCGTAGTTCCGCTCCGCCTCCCTCACCCTGTTCTGAGCACCTTGAGTCCTTATGTGGCCTCAGCACCTTGCAAAGGGCACCAGGCCTACGGAAAGCCAGTGATTTACTGTGTGCAAAGTGTGTGTAGTTTTGTGTGTGAGTGCATGGAGAGTGGTGTGGTGTGCGTGTGTGTGCATGTGTATGCGCTGTGTGTGTGGTGTGTGCATCTGCGTGCATGTGTCCATGCGTGTGTGTGTGTGTGTGTGTGTGGTGTCTCTAAACCCTGTGTCCTTGGAAGAGGTGCTGCTGGGTGGTCTGGTGGGAGGGGAGACCCAGGACGGGAGAGGACACAGTGGTCTGGGGGCCACGATGTGGTGACCACTGCAGAGTGACGCGGTCCCAGGGGAGCGGCCTGTGTCCCAGACAGACGTGCTTCCATCCTCAGCCAGGGCCCGGTGGGTGCTGGGCAGGACACCTGTGTGTGCCCCCAGCATCCCCGACACCTCGACACGGCCCGTGTGGTGGGGGGAGACTGACGGCCAGTCCAAGGCCAGGTGGATCTGAGGACCCTGAAGATGCGCGTCCTTGCACACCTGGGAGGGATTCTGGACTTCTCATGCCAGCCTTGCTTGGTGCTTGGCCCCTGGCCTTCCTCACGGCCACCGTCCCTGTCCTGCTGCCCTGCCCAAAGCCAGCACCCTGGGCAGGCCCTGCCCTGAGGGGCTCTCCTCCCCCTAGTCCGGGGCTCACCTCTAGTGACGACACCCAGAGCGGCTACAAACCCCGCCCTCAGCGGCATGCTGCTTCTCCCCTGCACGTTGGTGGGACCGAGCGCTCAGTCTCCGGGCAAGCGAGCTCACCATGGCCAGCAGCCGTGGGGCCGCACACGATGCGGGCCAAGCCCCAGGTGACCTGGGTGTGTGCAGGACACGCCGGCCCACTAGCACTTCACTCACCTGGTCCTGACACTCTGGAGAAATGAGCCCCTGGCACGTTTGCGGCAAAAGTCTATTAGGGGCTTGCGCCCGGTCTTCTGCCTGGATTGGCTGTGTTGTGTGTGCCCAGGGAAGTCTAAGCAAAAGGTCCCCTCGCTTTCCCTGCGTGGACTTTCCCACTGCCCTTGTCCTCAGACAGCCTTCCCCACACGGAAACCGGTGACCTGTGAACTGCTTGCCCGTCTAATCATTTTGTGGCTTGGCTAATACACAACTAGGTGTATTTTGGTGTGCGCGCACAAGTCAGAACTCAGAGCTCCTTCTGACCACGTAGCCGGCACCCCCACACCATTTGTATGGTGATCCGTTTTTCGTTCCTTTACCATTTCGTTCTCGGCACCCCCCCCCAAGATGGACACAGTGTGCACACCACACAGTTCCCCCATGTCAAGCGTAAGATTCAATGCACGTTAGTAAGTTTGTGGATTTTTGTGGTCCTCACCGCAACGCAGGTTCAGAACGTTTCCTCACCCCCCAGACATCCCCTGTGCCCCGCTGCTGCCCGTCCTCCCTGCCACCCGTACCCCCGGTCAACCCCTGATCCGCTCTCTGTGGCCCCGAAACCATGCCGTGCCCAGCCCTCTCTCACGCAGCATGACATTGTCCAGGTTTATCCGTGTCGTAGTGGTCTGTTCCTTCTGAGTGCGGGGTAGTGTTCCGCAGTATGGACACCCCAGATTTATCGCCTGTCAGTTGTTGGGCATTTGGGTCGTTTCCACCTTTTGGCTGTTGTGAATAGTGATGCTGGGAACGGTCACGTACAAGTCTTTGCGGGGACAGATTTTTTTTTAGATCTCTGGGGCAAGTTCCCGGCAGTGAAATTCCTGGGTCATATGGCAAGTTTATGTTTAACCTTTCAGAGGAACTGCCAAATTGTTTTCCAAAGCGTCTACACCCTGCTACACCCCTGTGTGGGTGAGGGCTCAGGGCGCGCTGGTTGCTAACCACTTACTGCTGTGTGCCCTTGAAAACGTTTGCACCTGGGGCACCTGGGGGGCTCAGTCGGTTACATGTCTGGCTTCAGCTCAGGTCATGATCTTGCAGTTTGTGGGTTCAAGCCCCGCATTGGGTTCTGTGCTAACAGCTCAGAACCTGGAGCCTGCTTCAGATTCTGTCTCCCTCCCTCCCTCTCTACCCCTTCCCTGCTCGCTCGCTCACTCGCTCTCTCTCTCTCTCTCTCTCTCTCTCTCTCTCAAAGATAAAAAAAAAAAATTGAAGAAATGTTTGCACCTGTTTCCTTTTTGTTTCACATTAGCAAAGATGGACATGGATTTCAGGTTATGGACTTAGAGGCCCTGTATCTTCAATCCCTCCCTCGCAGGGAGCACCCAGGGCCACTTCCCCACCTACCACTTTCTTGTTTGGGGCTGCGCTAACTCGCATGGGAGTGTATATCCCTTAAAAGGTGAAGAAATATTAAGTATTTATTTCTCATGCCTTGCGCAATGCCTAAAAGCATAACTTGAACTCAGAGCCAAGTACATTTTGACTTTGACCTTTGAGCTTACTTCTTTGGGCTCTGGAGATGACGGCAGTATCACCACAGCATCCTGAGTCTCAAAGCCGCGAGGTCCTTTTGGACACTGGGGCCTGAGCAAGACGTTTCTCCCTGGTAATCATTCAGGGGGTGCTTCATCGAGCCCTTTGTTCTGGGACCTGTCCCCCAGCTTTAGAGCTGCCTTCAAGGCCCTCCGGGCTGCTCTGAACAGGACCTGGAAGGCTGGCGTCCATGCAGAGACCCAGGCGCCCTGCCTACTCACCGACCTGGTGACAGCCAGCTCCCAGCCTGTTCTTGGCATTTGCTGGTGGGCCTCGCCTGGGCTCAGCCACGGTGTCCTTCAACAATGCCGTTTCCCCAGTGAGGGCTGGAACCTTTCTTCCCTCTGACCCCGCATCTGCAGACTCCATGCTGACTGGAAGAGTCAGGCACAGAGCATCCCACTCCCATGACTTCCGTTTCTGGCCAAGAGCCGTCTCTGCAGGACACCTAGGCGTCTCCCCCGTGGCGGCTTGCGGAGAGCAGTCACGGGCAGGCTGGCTCCCTTCCGAAGCTGCTCTTTGTTTCTGCAAAGTCCTGAGAACACCAGGCAGACGGGCATCACGGGGCAAGTGGTGTTGAACTGTGGGGGCCCCACCTGCATGGACCTGAGCTGGAAGCCTGTGTCTTGGGATCGCACTGTGGGGTGGCCCCTCTCCTCCCAGAGCGTCCTGCAGCAAAGAGTTCTAGATGGCGAAGAACCTTTTCTGCTCTTAAAAAAAAAACAGCTCTTGGGGCGCCTGGGGGGCTCAGTCAGTTGAGCATCAGTCAGTCTTCGGCTCAGGCCATGACCTCACAGGTTGTGAGTTGGAGCCCCGCGTCAGGCTCTGTGCCGACAGCTCGGAGCCCGGACCCTGCTTTGGATTCTGCGTCTCCCTCTCTCTCTGCCCCTCCCCTGCTCCCGCTGTGTGCCTCTTTCTCTCTCTCAAAAATAAACATTTAAAAAATAAAATAAAAAGGCAGGTCACATACCATCACCATCTATTTAAAAATAAACCACTTCATCCATTGTTGCAGGATTTTTAAAAGCTAAGTATCATACAGATGACCCTTGAAAAACATGGGTTTAAATTGCCTGGGCCCCACTTCTACACAGGGTTGGGGTTTTTATTAAGTACAGGACAGTACTATAAATGTATTTACTCCGATTTTCTAATCCCATTTTCTTTCCTCTAGCTTCCTTTATTATAAGAACACAGTACACACACATACAAACTGTGTTACTCACAAAGACTTCTGGTCAACAGTCAGCTATTGGTAGTTGAACTTGGGGGTAGTCAAAAGTTACACTCAGATTTTTGGCCAGGTCAGGGGGTCAGTTCCCAACCATTGGCATTGTTCAAGGGTCAGCTGCCTGTGTATTTCCACATCTTTCTGTTGGGGAGGAAGATACACACCCAGAGCAGTTGAGGAAACCTGGGACTTGCGGCTTCACTGCTTACTGTAAATCGACCCCTGTGTAAACTCCTGTGTCTCAGGAAGCTGCTGCTGGTGGCCAGCTCCGGACACCGCCCTCCCCATCCCCTGCTCCCTGCGGGTCCCTGGCTCCTGTCTCCCCCGGGGGGGCGCTGCTCAGATGGTGATGACTGCTCACCTGTTCCCCCCAACCCCCCCAAGCACCATCTGCAAACTTCATCCCCTCATGTCCCCCGTTTCTACTCAGGAACGGAAGTTCTGATTTCAGTGGAGGCAAGCTCTCCGTATCTTCCCTGGTGCTTGCTGCTGCTTCGGTGCGGTTCGAGAAGTCCTCGCCCACCCAAGGTCTTGAAGGTCGCCTGCATGACCCCTATACGCTCCCGTCTGGCCCCTCACAGGTGGACACCCGCCCCCTGGAAGTGTGTAAAGCACGGACCATAGCTGGGGTCCCACCCCGCGCTCGCTGGGGAGCCCCCGCTACTCTGCCACCCCCTGTCTGGAGTCATGCCATGTGGCCTTGCTCAGCTCTTCTTCGGTCCCATCCGACCCCCGAGCTCCTGTCTCACGGGCTTAGCCCCCGAGCTGCTCTCACAAATCCCGCCGGCCATCGTACAGGTTCCGCCGTCCGGAGGTCATGCTGCTCCGCCTCCGAAAATTCTAGAATCAGCTTGGCAGGCTCTGCGTGCTCACGGGCAGTGAAGTGGTATTGGAAGCACGCGGACTTTAACAGGCTTTTGGGAACCGACATCTTTAGGATACTGAAAATTTCAATCCGTAAAGGGGTGGATCCCTGCCGTTACTTAGGACATCATCAAATTAATGTTTTTGCTTCGCTGTCTAGTTTCTTGCTCTCGGGGTGTGTCCACCGGCGTCCCCCTGGGGGCTCAG
Organism: Mungos mungo; assembly: GCA_004023785.1. Classification (NCBI taxonomy): domain Eukaryota; kingdom Metazoa; phylum Chordata; class Mammalia; order Carnivora; family Herpestidae; genus Mungos; species Mungos mungo. The sequence goes on from PISW01007776.1 coordinate 82,143, forward strand.
CGCTGCCCCAGAGCCCCCACCCCCATTCCCTTCTCCCCTCTCCACCTGATTTGGGTAGCAGTCTTGACTAAGAAACCTGAGGTCAGGGGCAAATTCCTTGTCCCTCCAGGCCTCAGTTTCCCCATCTGTAAGATGCAGAACCTAATGCCTGAGTGCAGGTCCCGGGAGGTTAAGTGTTTGGTTCAGAGTCTGGAATGTGAGACGCAATTGCTTCTCGGCCTTTTGGCTAAGATCAAGTGTGGAATGTGAGATGCACTTAGTTACTGCTCATTAAAATGACCCAAAACACAACCAGGAAACCAGTCTGTAGAACAGGCACTATTCAAAGGGAACCAGTCCTGCTTGAGGACACAGAGGTGTCTGGGGGCCACTTTCCGGAGGAAGTGATCCTGGAAGGATGGATGGATTCGCATATGGGACCAAGGGGGGATCAGTCCAGGGGCAGGGTATCCCTGACTTGCCCCTCAGCCCTGAGGAAGGGCTGTGGCTGTGCTGTGGCCGCCATGGTGAGCGGAGGCATGGTGGAGGGGGGGGGGGTGTCCGGCGCTGGGCGTTCTGGCCTGCAGAGGTCAGGTGCCTGCTGACATCACTGTGCACCCCTAGTCCTGCAGGGCCAAGGAGGGCTTCAGTAACTTCGGGGGAGGTGAGTCACGGACTGCCGGGACACTCTCAAGCCCCACTCCTCACTGCGTAGAAGGGCCTGGAAACTCTGTCCTGGCTTCATGGCATTTCCCAATCTGCCAGGGAACTTTGCAACCACACTTAAACTCCCGGTCATACTGAGGATTCTGAAATACAGGGCATTTCATAGCAGGAGAAAGGGAGAGGCGCGTGCGTGGGGGCTGAGCCTGACAGCTGTGGAGCCGGAGCTCCGGGGCGCTCCTCTGTCGGCATGGCTGCCCAGCCCCCCAGCTGCGCGCCCCCCCCCCAGGGCAAGCTCTGTCCCAGCGGGCCCCTGCCAGTGCCCACCCCTCATGGCCCCTTCCCCCAGCTTCCCACGTGGAACGTCACTCCTTCTCATGGCATGAAGGGTCCAGGCATTCCATGGTGTCGAGGGGTCTCAGGAAGTGGCTGCTTTGGCTTCCAGATGAGAAATGTAGACTCAGGGACGGTGTGACATCCTGAAATGGCACAGGGAACGCAAGTGACTTCCCACCCAGGCGTGAGGGAGGGAAGCGGTCTCTTCTATAAGACATGAGGCTGGCTCAGTGTGAGAAGAGAAACGCAGAGATGCTAAGGATTTAGAGAAAACTTTGCAAATGGGACAGCTGGCCTCGGGCAGCCACCCCTGCACCAGATGCCCGGGCCCCTGGTGAGCACTGGGATGTGGTCCCGAGCCGCCAGCAGACGCCTGCCCTGCGCGTCCGACTCCTCACCGTGGCGGGACGGTTCACAGAACACAGAGGGCGACAGACAAGGGCAGACGGAGAAAAACAGCAAAGGTAAGAGGTGCGAGGTGTGGTGAGTTGCTATTTCAAGAGCCTCGAGAGGGGGCAGAGTGACAAGTGCACACGTTTGACAACAGAGCCCTGAGTCTGCCTCCAGGTCCCTGGACCCTGGTCTCTCCCAGGAGAGACACTGGCTTCTGGCTTCATCCAGAGCCTGCAAGGAGAGCTCAGAGGAAGGTGAGGGCGCAGGGGGTCCACCCAGTTGTCCCCGCTCTGTGTCAAGGGCTCAACAAGCCTGAGGAAACCAGTTCCCTCCTTTGACACATGTACCCACAAAGCCCAGTTGCAGACAGATGCCCACGTCCTGGACTCGAGTCAGAAGGGACCAGAGAAGCAACGTCATTCGCAGACCCAAGTCCCAGAATCGGTCTGACTTTCTGAGCCAGGATAGCAGACAGCTTCTCAAGACAGCGGACATGGCCAAGGGCACAGCAGACGCCCTGCCCGGGGCTCAGGGAGCCCCCAGTCGGGGAGACCTCCCTCCTGGGAGCCCTCATCCTCAGAGGTCCCAGCCCTTGTAGCCCCCCC